>JUFY01027365.1:0-12348 GCA_001855655.1 Leptopilina clavipes | reverse complement strand
CACAAAACAACGCGGAGGACTCTTCCCTTGGAGAGGAATCCAAATTAATTTCTCTCATTTTTCTTGCACTTGAAGCTTGGAACGTTTAAACTTAAAGAGTAATGTAATTTGTCCACGTGGCAGTGATAATCTTTACAAAATATAAATATTTATATATATATATATATTATATGCGTGAAACTTGAGCCTTTAAAACCGGGATACTTTAAAGTGTTGTCATGATATAAAGCTACAAAATAGAGTACAAAAAATACTTCATGATTTCTCAAGTTTCACAGAACATATTATTATTATTATCGACCTGACGATTTACGAATCCTTAACAACGTAAAATCGATTCACGTAATTTTTTTTCCCGATTCATCAAACATTGAGAACGAAATTAAACGTTGATGAATCAAAATTGAATTAAAATTTAATCACGAAAATAAAAGAAAACAATTTCCTCTCAAAGGCCAAGGCGTTTCAAATTAGCCCTGGCGGTCGATCCATTGATTCTCGATTTTTCTCCCTGCCAACTTTTGCTCTTGCTGCGAAATTGACGAAGATCTGCTTCATGATCGGGATCTCGCATCATTCGATAACCCTGTGGTGTGCAGAGTTCCCTTTGTTCCCGGTAAAATTTCTCATAACCTCCATGAAGAAGATAAAGTTCGGGATAATGTAACGCTGGGTAGTGTTCCTTATTTCTTTGACGATCCAAATTTCGCAGAAATCGGGAAAGATTTGGTCCACGCTCCCAGGAGAATTCACAATGAAACACGAGAATGTTGCGTTTATTTGAATCGGGCTCGATTTCAGGTTTGTGCTTCAATGGCTCGAGGAGAAATTGCTCGATGAGTTCGCGTGTGTAAAGATTCAATGATCCCTTAATATGTCCGGCTTCATATTCATAGGGATATCTACAGTCGACGATTTTAAAATCGCCAATGCAGTCCTTGAATTGATTGTTCATGAGATCGACTAATGTTTGACATGTTATTGATTTAAGATCCTCGTGATTTCCCGTGGCGAGTGGAAGAATGCACGTCTTGCTAAAATCACCAGTGAGATCGGCATCGTTGATACTGCGATGAATTGCCGATTTGATGTGGGCCTCAGTTTCGGAGAAGCTCCTCTGCAAGCATGGTTTTGTACTCGTTGAATCGGCTAAATCGTGATAACTCGTTGATTTACGGGACCGTTTGACTAGCACTGGACTCGTGTCAACTGGCGGTTGTGGTCTCTTGAATGATTTTGGTCCAAGAATGTCGGGCGATTCAGGCGAGAAGCATTCACTACGATGTGTCTCCTCGTAGGAGAGTTTCGAGGCGGATGAACTTGCGTTCGGTGAACGAAACAAACAGGAACGTACCTTGGAGAATGTTGGTGTTGTATTCTTCTCGTGCCTATCACTCTGGAATGAGAGTGATCTTCGTAACGACTTGGAGGACTTGGTGCGGGGAAATTCGGGCGTTGTTGATTCACTCGTGTCCATGGATCGTTCACTAACGACAATGTGGCCCGAGAGGAGATTCGAAATATTGTTGGGCAGATGAGTGGCATCATCGAGAGCTTCAATGTCAATGAGATCGTTGAATCCATCGTCGGTGCTCTCGTAGCCGGATGAAAGACTCCTAAAGAGCGATGGCCTTGAGACGCGCTTTCGATTCGGCGATGAGCGCAATGGCGATTGCATTGGACTCCTGCATTCGATGGACATTCGTCGTGGTGCCACTCCCAAAGGTTCCACAAATTGGAACCCATCACCTGACTTCTCATCTCGTTCGGTACATCCATAGCCGCTGTCCTGACTGTTCGGATCGCAATCCTCAAGCGGGCAACGTGATTTCGCCAGTTTACTTCCGCTAAGCTAAAATTAAACAATTTCTTAGCGATTGAGCAAATCGTCGCCCTTTTCTCAGAAAAAAGATCCCAAAGAGAGATTAGAAGTTTCGATCAGAAAAAAAAAATCAAAGCGGAAATTTAAATCCATCCGTTTTAGAAGCAATAATCAAACACAATTTTGCAAGCCGGAAGTTGATCGCAAGGTGTTGCATATGTAGATATACATTAGAAAAAAATCGGTGTAAGAACGTAAACATTTTACTTTTAATCTTCAATCACAGAATGTAAATCTGCTTTTTAATTGACACCTGTCGCACTCGTTTCCAAATAAATAAAATACATACATTGATAATTTAAATAAATAAATAAATAAATAAAAAAAGGCCTTTATGTATATTTATTAATTTGTAAATTAATATTTAACAGTAAATAATAATTTTAAAACCGGAACTAAACATACTAAAGGCGAATAGCATAAAAAAAAAATTTTTTTCAAGAAGAAAAATTTGAAAATGAAAACAGTGATTATTCTTACCTTTTGTGGACTGGAATTCTCGTTCAAAGGACTCAAGATGGCGCTACCATTCTCTTTATCAAGAGTCGGCAACTCAGTCTCCGGACTAGTCGATAATCGACGAGGACGTGACGCCATCCCCAGAAGGCGGCGAGATTTCACACTAGACTTCAGTGTGTTTTCAGCAAGTGGAGAATTTTTAATTTTAAAAGCATTTTTGAATAAGCTGTAACACAAAAAAATATCACCAATTAATAATCACAAAAAATCATTTGAAAAATGAGGAGAAAAATTTCAATAATATGACAAAAAATTCAATGCAATGCACTCAAAACAAAAACTAGAAACATAACCTCAAAAAAATAGGCCCGCCAAAACACAAGATTATTACCAATTTATCAATGAAACTTGTTGTTTTTATTGTCGAATTTATCAAAAATATACACTCTCGTTATGTGCCAATGATTATTCCAATTGAAAATATTAACTAAATGGGATATTTTTCAACACAAACACACAATGCACTTTTGTTAGTTTTGACAACTGTTTTGGATGACTCTTATGATTTTTGGGAAAATGGACTAGATAATGTTGTATTTTAATAATAATCTGAAACACGAGAGTTTCTTTAATGTTAAAACACTAAAGTTTTGTGAATTTTATGTCAAGAAACACTATAATTTTTCGTCGAAAACTTGAGAACAGTAGGAGCATCATATACTCCCCCGCCAAGAGGTCACAATCAACTGAGAATGCGCGCGAATGAAAATAAAAAAGAGGGCACCACAGGCGCGCCATAAATTTGAATTATTTATTACTAAACATAATTATTTAGAGTTTTAAATAATTATCAATTATGAAGAATGAAAGCAAACTGAAGTGATTTTTACTTTTAATAACTGATAATATTTCAGAGAATAAAAGCAAATTTGGAAATAGTTCATAAAATAATTAAATATTTAGATTTTACTAGTTTCAAATACGTGAATAAAATGGATATTGGATGTGAATAATAAGATTTAATTGCATATAAAAAAAATAATAATGTAATATATCAATCAAAAATATAATAGTAATAATAATAATAATACATAATATTAATATAATACTTTTAAGTATTACAATTTGTAATTTATAATCTATATTAATAAATAATAAATAAATAAATAAAAAAAAATAGTAAATAAAAAAAAATAAATAAAGTAAATAAAAAAAAAAATAAAGTAAATAAAAAAAAATAAATAATAAATATATAAAAATTCAATACATTTTCTAATAATGATTGTTAATACAGTAAATTATTTTTATATTGCACACTTAATATACGTAAATATAAAAAATATATAAACCTTTCACTTAATGCACAAATTAATGATTTTAACGAAAACAATTTTAAAAAAGCGTCCAGAACAAGGAATGACTACTTTTCTAATTTTTCAAGAAAAAAATCATTATTTGGCACTGCTTTAAAATTTCTTTCTCTTTCAATTTACTATATTTGTGATTCTATTTAATAATTTTTAAGTTTAAAAGCCAATTTAAAAGGTGGATTCTCGAGTAAAATTGATAAATATCACGAATTTGTGATTTTTCGAAAAAAAAACTTGAATTCTTTTTTTTACACTAAATATTCAATAATTATTCACAAATTTATGAGAAGGAATATCAATGATTATCGTACAAAAAATTCTCCCTGAATTACGTAATAATAAAACATGGAGAATATTTGAGTCCGTAAATCACGAATTTAATGATAAATAATTTCATTAATTTCAATAATAATTTCAATAATTATTTCCAATAATTATTTTAATTAATTATTTTCAATAAGTTATCGAAATAATTATTGAATTTTATTACAATTTCTTGCAAACAATTTTTAAATATCACTAAAAAAAAAACCACAAATTTTCACTCGAGAATCGAATTTTCACAGTTAATATCTACATTTTCAAAAAAGTAATGCACAAACAACCAAAATAATGATTTTTCTTTTTTCTTTCCAAATAAAAGGAACACTTGGGCAAAACACAATCCAAAAAATTTCTCACACATAGAATCACTATAAATATGCATAATTTTCTTTTTTTGAAAAAAATTTCCCCCGAAAGAAAAACAGCACACATTTTCAAAATTATTTCATTTCCTCGAATAAAAAGCACCAATAATAAAAATCCCAAGAGAGCACGTTGCACGAATTATTTTTGTCAAAAATAAATGGATAAAATGATAAGTTGAAATTATCAACTATATAATTTTTTTTTTTTGTAGTACCTCGTACACTGACAAACGTCGCAGGAATCAAACATCGTAAATGACTGAACTATAAACACAGCTCCTCACCGTACGGCTTCAAAACCCGGTTTGCTGTTCTCAATGTAACGTGCAAGCTTATTTATCGACTTCGTGTGCCACGAGGAGGGAAATAGTGGGGCGAAAGGGCCGACCAATCGTCGACGGGAGCAGGTCCCGCCTAAAAAGCTTTTGCACTCGTGAATGTCTGTCTGTAAAAGGGCCCACCACCACACACTACTGACACTAGGGGGGGCCTACAATTCTTACAAATATTAGTGGTAGTGGTGGTGGGGTCTGAATACACTTAAACGCACAATCACCCTTTTGGCAAAGTCGAACACTGTTGCTATGTTGGTCCAAAAAGCGGCGAAATTGGACCTTACCATCCCAAGTCAGGGTCTTTGACACTCGAGAGACAATTATTTGTTTATTTTACACCCATTTCGAGTGTAATTGAAAAATATTTTTCAATTTATTTCGTTTGTTTTTACCTTTTTTTTTAATTTTATCCCCTTCCCGCAAAATTGGTAAATTTAAATGTACAAAATAATCATTATCTTCGCAGGTCCTTTAGTAGGAATTTGTTCAAAAATAGTAATTTTTAGTTCAAACTACTAATAAATACCAATTTTTTCGTTTAGCACTGCTAATTAATCAAAAAATTTTGTTTTAACTGCTAATTAATTTTAATTTTTATATTTCAAACTGCTTATTAGTAACAATTTTTAGTTTTAACTACTAATTAACAGTGATTTTTAGTTTAAGTTGCTAATAATTGTCAATTTTTTTAGTTTAAACTGCTAATTAGTAGTAATTTTTAATTTTACCTGCTAATTAATAGTGATTTTTAGTTAAAACTGCTAATAAATGCTAATTTTTTTGTATGAACTGCTAATGAGTATCAATTTTTAGTTTTAACTACTAATTGATTCAAATTTTTACATTTGAAACTACTTATTAGTAATAATTTTTAATTTTACCTGCTAATTAATAGTGATTTTTCGATAAAATTGCTAATAAATGCTAATTTTTTTGTATGAACTGCTAATGAATATCAATTTTTAGTTTTAACTACTAATTAATTCAGATTTTTATATTTGAATATTTGAAACTACTTATTAGTAATAATTTTTAATTTTACCTGCTAATTAATAGTGATTTTTAGTTAAAACTGCTAATAAATGCTAATTTTTTTGTATGAACTGCTAATGAATATCAATTTTTAGTTTTAACTACTAATTAATTCAAATTTTTACATTTGAAACTACTTATTAGTAATAATTTTTAATTTTACCTTCTAATTAATAGTGATTTTTCGATAAAATTGCTAATAAATGCTAATTTTCTTGTATGAAATGCTAATAAATATCAATTTTTTGTTTGAACTATTAATTAATTAAATTTTCTTTATTCCAAACTACTTATTAGTAATAATTTTTAATTTTACCTACTAATTAATAGTGATTTTTCGATAAAATTGCTAATAAATGCGCTAATTATTTTGTATGAACTGCTAATTAATAACAATTTTTAGTTTCAACTACTAATTAATTCTACTTTTTATATTTCAAACTGATTGTTAGTAACAATTTTGACTTTTAACTGCTAATTAATATTTTTTACATTCTCATCAATAATGAGAAAATATTTTTTAGTTTAAACTGCTAATAATTGCTATTTTTTGCGTTTAAACTGCTAATAATTGCTATTTTTTGTGATTAAACTGCTAATTAGTAATTATTTGTAATTCTAACTGCTAATCAATATTAATTTTTAGTTTAAATTGCTAATTAGTAATTATTTGTAATTCTAACTGCTAATCAATACTAATTTTTAGTTTAAATTGCTAATTAGTCATTATTTGTAATTAAAACTGCTAATTAATACTAATTTCTTGTTTTAGCTGCTAATTATTAGTTGAAACTGATGATTATTAAATTAAACCATTAGTTATAAATTAAAACTCTCTAATATTTGGTAGGAAATAACAAATTATCAATAACTAAAACATCTAATTATCAATAACTGAAAACTACTAATGTTTTGGTTAAAACTACTAAACGTTGGTTAAATTTGCCAAGTGGCTACTAAAATGAGCAACTAACGTGTATTAGTTGGTGTAAATTATTAGTGTAATCAATTAATTATTATTTAACAGTAACGTATTAGCATCCATTAACTACTAGTTATTGGTAACAATTATTTATTGGTTGAAAGTAACAAATAATGATAGTTTATTATAATTATAACTATAATTTATAAATATATTTAACAATTTTTCTAAAAGTGTTTTTAATCTTTAACAAAAGCAGAAAAAGCTTACTTCCACTATTGTAAACTATACGTATACAAAAATATTACACCATTTTTGCCATATCGTAACTATTTTGAAAATTATCAACAAGCTGAATTTCAAAAGTGTTGTACACTCAGGTCAAATTCACAGCTGGATTGAAAAACTTTTGAATATTGAATATTTAAGTCTTCCCGTACAGTGTCATAAATATAAAAGGGAGGACACCGCCACAAAGCTGCTTAAATCGATAGATATACCACTACCATTATTATCCGATATAGGCCCTCTCTTCTAACCAGTTAGAAAAACAATTATTAAAATAAAACTTCAATGCATTTAGTCCACACCGCAAGATAAATAAATTCCACTATTGTTCTTAACAGTCAACGTAATATTATCCATTTAAATAATAATAATTTCATTAAGAATCAGGGAAATATCAATATATGTTTACCTATAAACATTGTATCAAGAATGTTGCAATTTTGTGTCCATATTTTCTATATTTATATATAATAAGCTTCTTAACTTTTCCCCATTGTATCATGCTGTGAATATTTTTCTCTTAATGCAAAGAAGAAAGAAATCATAAAACTTTTTCCCTCTTGGAGAATAAACCATAATATTACCCTTAATTTCTATATTCTAAGTTCAAGAAGATGACATTTTTACCTTATTGAAAATCTGCTCATTTCAACTGTAAAGAGATTTATTGGACGTTTGCGTGTTAAAACGTATTTTTATTTTCATGGAAAAAAGCAAAATAAAAGAAAACTTTGGAAAATTATTTTTCATTTATGAATAATAGATAATAAGTATTAGGTACATAATATTATATATAAACGTGACTAAAGATAATAAATCCAATCTCCAATAATTTGGTACATAATTGGAAAATTAAATAAACTAAACAATCAATATCCAAAAACACAAAGTTTTTCCCATTTTTAATAATTTCTTTTTTTTATTCATTTTATTTATTATTTATATCAACTTTACGTTTTTTTCTCATTTTTTATGATTTCTATCTCCTTATTAATTTGTTTATTTTATTATTTATTTTATTTGTTTTTATTATTAATAAAAATATTACTTTTTCTACCTATACATTCATTTATTTTATTATTTTATTTCTTATACACTGAAAAAAAAATTTATTTGATTCAATCAATCGACTACTTGTCTAATATCAAATAATTATTTACTTGAACCAAATAATTTTTATTTAAATCCAATAAACTGTAATTGAATCAATAATTTCTGTATTTAAATAAAATACTAATTACTTGACTCAAATACGATTTTATTAACTCAAATACTATTTAATTGATTCTAATAGGATTTAATTTACTCAAATATGATTTAATTGACTCAAATACTATTAAATTAACTCAAATTAATATTACTGAATTGGCTCAAATACGATTTAATTGACTCAAATACTATTTAATTGATTTAAATATGATTTAATTGACTCAAATACTATTTAATTGTCTCAAATATGATTTAATTGACTCAAATACTATTTAATTGACTCCAATACTATTTAATTGACTCCAATACTATTTAATTGACTCAAATATGATTTAATTGACTCAAATACTATTTAATTGACTCAAATATGATTTAATTGACTCAAATACTATTAAATTAACTCAAATAATATTCAATTGACTCAAATACGATTTAATTGACTCAAATAAAATTTATTCGATATAAAAATAAATATTTACTTGATAATAGTCAAGTAATTCAGTATTTTTGAATCGAATAAATTTTTTTCTCAGAGTAGTTCAAAGAAACGATTATCAAATCATTATTATTATTATTATTATTATTATTATTATTATTATTATTATTATTATTATTATCACAGTTCATCCGCAAAAATATAACAAATCTTAAAATTAATCTACTGTATTAGGAAAATTTCGAAAATAGATTTTACAATCCTAAAAAGTTATTTCTGTCACAATAGACCCCGATCGACCATAATTACCCCGGTCTGTGGTGATATATTAAAAAAAAAATCTATCTCAAAATCTACAAGAGGAAATTCCGTAAAATCGGAAAAATTTGAAATACTTGCCTACTTCCTCCAAAAATAAGGTACACAACCACAAAGAATGAAGACGTCAAAAAAATTGATTATTTACCCAAAGAAAAAGAAAAATGCAAGACAAAATATAATGGAAACTCAGCTGGAAAATCGATTTACATTCGAGATATTATACAAATTTCTCGTTTCCTAAAATCCACACATACATATATATATATATATATATATATATATATATATATATATAAATCGAAAAGAAATTAGTACAAGTCAAAAAGAGAAAAGAAACCTGGAGGATCGATGGTCAAAAATGACACAATTGTTATAATAAAAAGGCGGGAAATTTAGCGCGAATATAGGGTGCAACTTTAAGGGTGGGGGGCGCCCTCCTGGTCCGGTTTCCGTCTCAGGAAGCCTACACACGTCTTTCTTAAGAAGATTGTCGTCGTCAATAATACAGTGCCTATATATATATATATATATATAATATACGGGGGATATAACACATAAGCGAACCCCCGAAGGATGTGGCAGGTACGACTTGGGCCGCTTTTTTTTTCTTCTTTTCTCTTCATTCTCGCCACTACAATACTTCACCTGATCGTCAGAGGCCACCCTCGCATTCTTTAAGATTTTCACACGGCAGGTACCACAAAACTCAAGTCCTTCACGAGACTTATAATCTGTCTCATTCACAATATATATGTGCGAAAAAGAATCCATTTTCGCAATGGATGGTTCCAATTTGACGATTTTCTTTTTTTCTTTTTCCTTTTCTTTTCTTTTCTTTTTTTTTATTCACTGAGAGTGACAAAAGACACTTCAGAATTTGCCTTTTCTCCGTCGAGTGTGAAAACATTCAATTGTGACATGAGCAGAAGACACCGAGATGAATGAAAATATAACATTCATTAAAAAGTGGCTAAAAATCATTTCAGAGGAAAAATATATGTTAAAAAATTATGACGGGAAATGCGATACATAGAGTAGATAAATAGAAACATTAATATTAATATTAATATTAATATTAATATTAATTAATTAATAGAAAATAAACAATAGAAATATTATTTACATTTTATTATTATTTTACATCAAGTAAAATATTACTTAATGTTTATTAATTAATTAATCAATTAATTTTTTTTTATTTAATGTTGTTATTTAAATAATGTTATTCTAATAACTAAATAGGTGAAAATTGATTACAATTTATTGTAGAAGAAACGGAAATACTTGAAAATATTTTTTCTAAATTTTATCCGAATAAAAAGTCATCATAGCCGTGCGCGGTCTAAGATTCTGATTTGCAACCGCGGGGTTTAGAGTTCGATTCTTCTAAACTGCGATAATTTTTATTCTTCGCTTATGAATAGAGAAACGACTACAATGATGAAAAATTATCACTGCAATTGTTAACGAATAATATAGTTATGAATGAAAGATTACAACGATTATTATAGTTAATTTATTAATTTACTGATGACAATAGATAATATCGGTCGAAAAAATTCTGAACAGGAAGAAATTTTCTGGATTTCGAACTCAAAGGCGGATAAAAATAATAATAATAATAAAATAATAAAATAATAATAATAATAATAATAATAATAATAATAAAAATAATAATAATAATAATAATAATAAAAATAATAATAATAATAAGTAATAATATTAAAAGGGACTCAAATATAAAGATGTGAAGAATCCATGAGTTGTAAATTAGGAGAAAGATAATTATCCTTTTTGGCAAAGACAGGGAAAATCCAAATTCATTACGGACTAAAGAGCCAGACAAATTTGAGAATTGAGAGGGAATTTTTTTTATATGTATATATATATTTACGAAAGACACGTGAATTATTCTTTAATGACTTTTCGTCAAAATGAGTATTGAATGCGCGATAAATTTTACCCGCGCAATAATGAGAAAATTATTGTCAATCTCCTGTTGAGTTAAAGAAATATTTTCAATTCATCGGAGAAGGTATTAAAAATTTTTATTTTCCATCACTTGAAACGCCCATTTTTTTTTTTAAATGAACCATTATCTATTGAAAAATATGTCACTGGAAATTTTTCTTTCAAGAATATTTAAATACCCTTTGATGCAAGCGGTATAAATGGATTTTTAAATACACTTTTAATTTCAAAAGCTGACTTTAAAATTTTTAAACAACTGCGAATAAAATCCAAGTGCGATAAATATTTATCAAATAAATATTTCATTGGACCAAATGATTTTTATTTAAGACAAATAAATTGTAATGTAAAATAACAATTTTTGTAATTGAATTAAATACTATTTAATTGACTCAAATAAAATTTATTCGATACAAATAAATATTTATTTGAGTCAATTAAATGGTATTTGATATTTATATTTTTTTATATTTTATTATATCATTATTATTATATTTTTAAATTAATTTGTCTTTAAATCAAATACCATTTAATTTACACAAATAAAATTTATTTGATAATAGATTATTTGAATTTATTATTTAATTAATTAATTAATTTATATTTTTCTCGATTTTTTGGAAAATTTTTCCAATATTCTAAAGAACAAACCAAAAAAAATTTTTTCCCAGACAAAAATTTTTCCATACTTTTTGAAAAAATGTGAAACTATATCAATTCGGAGATATCTCATCAACGTGGGTTTTTTTTTCACATTCTTCTCCAAAGGGTCGGTCCTCTGCCAACTCTATATGCGTATAATAGAAATTTAAGGGGATGGAAAGATTTGTCGAGTCAGATATTAATGAAGGACACTAATGTCCTAAGGTGAAGACCGTTAACGCAGTTAATCAACATTTTTTTTTAAAGCAAAAAAAGAATCAAAAAGTAATAAACAATGCCAAAACCCTCGTAATAGGAAAAAAAAATTAACAACCGCAGTTAATAGTCACACATTTGCATGGCAATTTTACAATGCAGTCTCTGCCTGCGGCGATTTTATAATTAATTGATCTTTTTATGCTTTTGAGGACAAGATGGACAATTTTTCTTTTCTTGAGCGGTCCATTGTGGTGAAATAATGAAAAGGGTGAAATAACACGCGGAAATATTTATCATCCTTGAATTAACTTTCGTTAAAGTGGCGTAACATTAAAATTATTATTAAATTGAATTACAAAAACAATAGAATGGAAAATTAAAAAAATAGAAAATTAAAATTAAAAACTATTCTTTATTTAAAAAGGTATGATCCAATAAAAAATATTTTTCGCTCTTTAAGTCTTGGATTACGATTATTATTTATTTATTTTTATTCATTTGCTTGATTAAATGATTAATTTCTTTTTTATAAATAAATAAAATACAAATTATATATATATAATTATTATTTAT
>JUFY01027364.1:0-10499 GCA_001855655.1 Leptopilina clavipes | reverse complement strand
TTTTATTTGAACAAAATATAATTTATTTGAGTTAAATAAACGTATATTTGTCTCAGAGCCTACTAAACTATTTATTTGTTTTAAATAAAAATTTTATTTGAACCAAATAAAATTTTTATTTCAATCAAATAAATTTTTATATGAACCAAATAAAATTTATATGAACCAAATAAAATTTATTTGAAACAAATAAATAGTTTAGCAGGCTCTGAGTCAAATATATCTTTTTTCTGGATGTATCCTGTCTTGGGAGTGAGTCACATATTGTAATTTTCATTTTTTTTGTTTGAAAAAAAATGCAAATGAAATTTTCAAATTTATTTACCAGAGAGGCTAAAAAATGTTATCGTCGCGAGGTTGAATAATTTTCAACTTTTTCAGCGGTGATGTTATTTTACTAGTAAAGATGAGAAAAGAGGGTTGACAAGAGGAAAGAAGGGAGTTTAAACCAGTGTTTAACGTAGTTGGCGGCTAGTTAAGAGCGAGGGAGTTGAAAAGCTCGCAGAGTTACCAGTAGAAAGGTTCTCATTCTAACCGCGTGTAACCTACGACAAAACCATAAAGGAAAAATCTATTTTTATCGAATATTTCACCCAAAGACTTTTTCTTAACCTTGGTGAGAAAAATTTTCAAATTTAAAATTATTTCTCCACGATTTGAAAATGATTTATTATGAAAAAAAAATTGTAAGCTAAAGGTTGAGAAAAATTGAGAGCCCCTGGCGCCCTTCGCCAAGTGAGGCCTAATGAAATACGGGGATTAACTAAATACACCTGACTAATTAAGCAGTACTTAACTAGATCATCGTCACCAATACCCTAATCAACGCCTCGTTAGCATCATCCTATTTGCCTTTGTAAATAATATTCGCGTTCAGATTTTAAACAAGATTTACACCAGGGGGGATATTGTCTTCAACCCGCAGAAATCATTTTAATAATATTTCACTTCGGATGAGTGAGACAAAAACAGAGGGAGATGAAATTCCCGCGGTTCCAGCAAATATATTTTCAATTTTCAATTTTAATTCATCACTTTTCTAATAATAATCAAATATATTATAACCTGAACACAATTTCTGTAATAAAAACATTTATTTGATTCAAATAATCGATTACTTGTCTATTATTAAATAAATATTTATATACTTGAACCAAAAAAATTTTTATTCAAATCAAATATTCAAATCAAATAAATTCTAATTGAATCAATAATTTTTGTATTTGAATCAAATTACATTAATTGATTCAAATAAAATTTATTTGATACAAATAAATATTAATTTAATTCAAATAAAATTTATTTGATACAAATAAGTATCAATTTAATTCAAATAAAATTTATTTTGATACAATTAAATATTAGTATTTAAAATAATATTCAACTAATCCATTATTTGAATTAAATGAATTTTTTTACTAATTTTTCTTATTTCTAATTTAATTTCTATCTCATAAAATGTTCTGCGAAAAAATGTATAAAATACAAAATTATGTAAATAATAGAAAATGGACCTCACGCAAAAGAAGAGCATATGGTTTGGAGTCGTCATCGCGATTCTCCGGGGGGAAAGGGGGGTTGAAAGCTATTATAGGGAGTGCGAAGAGAAAGAGATGGAGAATGATGTGGGCAAAAGAGAAAAGAGACGATGGCAATGAAAGGGGCTTGAAATTGGTGAAAATGGGCTTTCGAGGATTCTGAGTGCCTGTTTGATGGTCTATCAATGTAAACCAGTGTAAAGTCGGATGAGTGGTTTGTTCCACGCGAAAACGTGCAAATACTATTTCTACTTGAAAACTGTGTCTCACCTTACGATACATTAACTACTTATTTAAGACAGATTCAACTGTATTTACGAACAGTCATAAAACAAACATTGAAAATTTATCACATCAGTCATATAAATCATATAATATCGTACAAACTTGTACCTTTCTAATATTTATAAACGTTTATAATTATACGCATTTGATGCAAATATTTATATACTTGATATGAATTAATAAAAAATTTTTAAAATCACTCACGAAATGAAAAATTTTAATTGATTTTATTAATAATTAATATTAATAATTAATTATTAATATTTGAAAATATTTTTCTTAAGTACTAAATTTTGTATTAAAAAGAGATTAATTTTATAGGAAATAAATGACAAATAGATCTGATCTATATATATAACCCATCTGTTAAACATTATTACATAAGAGGAACAATATTTTATCCTTCATTTTTTGTATAAATGATTCGTCTTTCATGAAGGGAAAAGGACGCGCATATCAGAGTATATATATATATATATGTGACGCGCGTCTACCATACCAATAGCTTTATGATCGCGAACGATTAATCTTCATAGAGAGAGTCATGTATTAGATTCAGGAAGGGGATTCCCTGGGGGACAGAGACAATAACGTTTCACTCGAGGCGATCTTTACAATCGGACCAAAATCGACCTGATCTAGATATTCTTTTAGACTACTTTTATAGACCCACAAAATGAATACTGTCGCGTGGAAAAATTTAATTTTGAGGTAGGAATATTAATTAAAAGCATCGTAACAAGCTATGCTTGAAAACAATCTTTTAATGATTCCATCAAGTTTTAATCGCCCGGGACAAAAATGTTAAAAAGTATATTTTAAAATTAATGTAATCAATAATAAGAAAAGACTTACAAGGGCGATTTCTGCGTCGTCGGAAAGAAACGCGACCACATCATCAGAGCCAGGAGTAACTCCGCCAGACACCTGCAAATTGAAAAAAATATTTAATATAATCACACAAAATTTAGAAGACAATTTTTATTTTGTTGATCTGGTCAGTTTAATGTTTTATTCTTTAGTATTAAATATTTAATATTAAGTTTAAAGAAGAAACTGACGGCTTTTTGTATAATTCAACTTGTAGTTTGTGGCGAGCTATATATATATATACTTAAAAATTTAAACTCGCTGTTATTTGTAAAGACAGTTTAAAATAAAAAGAGAGGCGAATGTCTATGGAGAAAAAGGAGCTCGTACGGATTTATGATGAGGAGGACTTACATTACACCCCTTTCCAGTTTCCTATATATATATATGTACCATATAGAAAACCTTCTTCTTTCGTGAATTGATCCTCCTCTGGCAAGAATCTCAAAATACGACTATACGAGTCCACCTTTTTCCGTTATTTATTATTTCCCCAACTGTGCAAAAGCTTCTATAGACACAATCCATTCAGTGGCAAAAACAAAATATTTCATTTCCACTGCAACTTTCAACTATACACCCTTGAATTTCCATATGAGAAATATTAATTAGATAAACATTTACCTTTTCTGAAACACGGAAAGAAATACTTTCGACAATTCTGCCATAAACTATTTGTTGAACTAGACATACCATCTCTCAGATTAGCAAGCGCCGCAAGCACATAATTTACAGGTTATGTTAGACATGCATGTAAAGGCTGATTCACATTCACCGTTCTCTGATTCTGCCGCATTCGTGTATGGCAGCAGTTGTATTTCATCATAATTGTGCTACCATATTACAAAATCAGCCACATTTATAGAAACAATGACAAAAAATTTCTTTTAATGAATAATATTGAAGAGTAAAAAATTTTGCCCTGAGAAAATATTTATTACATAGGCACCCAAAATACTGTATACTGTATTTACACGATATTACGTGAACAAATTTCTTATTAGAAGTTGATACACTAAATCTTTCTCTATACTTACACAATGTGTGCAATTGACCCAATGAATATTAATATATTTGCGAGGAAATAATCCCAATTGGTTATTGTACAATTCCCTGGGAAACGATATTAGTACAGCCCTATAATAATGTCTCTATTTCGCGCGCTTTTCTTAATGAAAGCATGACATATCGCATATTATCATCACCCTTATATATATATATATATGAATGAACCCGTAATAAGTCGACGCTTAACCATATATGTGACTTCTAATATTCCTGTATCGAGGGCACGCATATGAGCCTTCTGACAGCTCATGGGGGTCAACATCAGAAATGTCATAAATTGAGAGAGAGAGAGAAGGGTCCCGTAAATGCCATTAGCCAGTGAATTAACCGTCGGTCTAAATAGATACTATTTTCGCTTCCGCAGTAAATGAGGCCTCAATTTTCTCGCTATATTAAAATTTATTATACAAGTCTGACACTTTTTGTCCAAAGGAATTCTAACATTTTTTTTTACAAATACATATAATTCACGTTCAAAGTATTAAAGTATTAATTCGTAAATATAATAATAATAAATGAATGGTAATAATTATTAATAAATAATTAATTATAGTAATTATTAATAAATAATTAATGATGATAATTATTAATAAATAATTAATGATAATAATTATTACTAAAAGAATAATTAATAATAATAATTATTATTAATAAATAATTAATAATAATTATTATTATTAAAAGATAATTAATGTTAATAATTAATACTAAAAGAATAATTAATAATAATTGTTATTATTAAATAAAGTTAATAAATATTAAAAAATAAATAAAAACTATTTCCACCGTCTCGTGGAAATAAAATTTCGCAACAATAAAAATGTAAACGTCATAATATATATTTTGACAGCGTTTTTATTTTTTCGGGAGGTGAGACACAGATATTGAGAGAGAGAGGAGAGTTTGCGGGTTAAGGAATAACGCAACATATGAGGAAAATAATGTAATATCACACCCTCCACCCTAGGAAGGACTCCAGGGACATGGATTTAATGAAAAATAGCTGAATTTGTTGTCTCTGCAGGCAGCTTGTGACCGCCTTGGGCAAAGAAGCTTCTATATCTATATATATTACACGTACGGTGATCCTACATGATACGACGATAACTGAGCTCGACGATTACAGACGGGGATCTTCCTTGCAATTTGTGCCAAGATAGTATAGTTACCACGCGAAAACTGTTATAGTCCATTAGACTCAACGTAAAAGTCACCAATCTAATTAATCGATCACCTATTTCTATTTATAATAACTGCGCAACAGTTCTACTAAATTAAAAAAAATCCACTAATGGCATATCAAATCTTATACTTCATTTCGTTTAGGAGCATAATTTATTTTCTCGCCATCTGGCAGATCTTTTCAGAAATATATTGGCGCGAAATTTAAATCTAATAAAAATTCAAAAATGAATTTTATTGAAAATATATATAAATTCGCCATTAATAGTTTCAAATGAGGTTTCAACCATAATTATAAACAACGAAGAATAATGTCTCCGAGAGTAAAATTTATTTTTCGGGGTTTTTCTTTCTCAAAACTGATTAGAAAATGTTTTATTGTGATGAATGATGGTGGAAATCGAGAAGGCGGACAATTTAGCCGTTGGGCGAGGACAAAGTGATGTCTCTCAGGGGTTGGAAAAACAAACGGGTCACCACGTGCGCAATAGGTTGAAGAGGCGGTCAACTAATATTCTCTCTAGCAGAAACAACTTCCTCGCGAGAAGAAACAAGTCCGGAGGCTATCCTGATGTTGCTATACTACTACTACTGTTTTTCACGTCTCAATGTGTATTATTGCCGTCGGGTCGGTCAGCTGGACCCCCCTTTTCTTCCATAAATCTTTCCTTCTTTTCTTCGTCCCAACTGGTTATCACAATATTTTGATAAATACATAAGGCGTGTTTTATGTGCTTTCTTCGCGCCATAACTCAACGTTATTTATTTTGAGAAGATAGAAAAATACCGACAGCTAACTGCCGGCTACTCAGAGCCGCGCCATCGACGCCATCTGAGACCTTTGGATTATCCAAAATATATATGGTGAAAATCAATATTAGAACCTGCATCGTTCTTGGATTAAGGAGTTCATCCCCTGCATCAACCTGGTTGCAAGCTCTTTTTTTCTTTGCGAAAATTGCTTACAAAATGGAAAATTATCTTCTCTTTTAATAATCTTCTTTTTAATAATCTTCTCTTTTAATATATCCTATACGGAATGAAAAGACTTCCTTTTGGAAAATAACAACCCGTTTTAAATGACGTTAAGTTAGTAAGAAAAAACACTTTCCAGTAAGTTTTCTCAGAACACAGACACTTTTTACAAAAACTACCAACTTACCCAGAGTTCTTATCTTCTAAATTACCAAAATCCGAAATATTGTTTGAATCCATGCAGAAAAGCGGTTGCAAAATGAGAATAACTGAACAGTGCGCGCTTTATATTTTAATTTCCAATTATATTGATATTTCAATAAATTCGAGTAATTTTGCGCAGATTTTTTTCACATACATATCATTAATTTAAAAAAAATGAAAATGTTTTATGTACCAAAACAAAATACCGGTTTTTCGTTTAAAAAGACGACGTGTCTCATCTTTCACTCAAATCACGTACGAGATTCAGGTCTCGTTAACATGTCGAATCCACCGTAACAGTAAAATTTGCATTCTCTTTACTGTGTCATAAAAAGAGATAATTTTCGTCTGAAGGAAAGAAGAGACACGGAGAAATGGTTTCCGTTCCACACGGTTGATGAAAATGCAAAATAATGATGAGTAATATAATTTTTTTCCACAGTGGAACTGAAAACTTTCATTTTTTACGAAGGACACTTTTCTATAGAAATGTATATATATAGGAAAAGCGTTTTATTATATATTTGAGAACAAAGCCGGATTGTATTTAAAAAACAAGAGCTAATTTATACAGATTTTAACTATATGTATGTAAAAATCATTGTAAATCAGCATGTAAAAAAGTTGAAAATTTGTGTTGAAATAAATTTCAAATATACTCTCTAAATTTAAATTAGTAAAAATTTTAACTAATTTGAATTATAGTGACTCACTTTTTGCTTTCGAATTAGTTAAATTTTACTAATAAATAGTAAAAAAAAATTTTCTACTAATTTATTAGTACAATTTAACTAATTCGAAAGCAAAAAGTTAAATTTTACTAATAAATAGTAAAAAAAATTTTTTCTACTAATTTATTAGTAAATTTTAACTAATTCAAAAGCAAAAAGTGAGTCACTAATTCAAATTAGTTAAAATTGTTACTAATTCACATTTAGAGAGTAACTAATTTGAATTTCCGACTGACTTTTTGCTTTTGAATTAGTTCAAATTTACCTAAAAAAAAGAAAAAATAAATGGTTTTTCGAATTTCGTATTCAAAAGACATTCCTTTCAACGGAAACTATTTTACAAAATCAGAGAAATTTTTTTAAATCAAGAAAAATTTCTCCGCTTTTACGAAAAGCATTTTATGATTATATATATATATCATACATAGGACCATAGCAATAAATTTTTGAGAATTTTTTCATCTTAGAATTTATCCTTCAGCATTTTTTATACTTTTATGGAATAAATTTTCCCATGTAGAATTACTTTCTAAAACTGAAAGATATTCCATTATTTTTCACAATCTGTTTCCTATTTTTAAATCAAGTCTCTGAAGTTGGCATCGACGCTAAGCGTCGAAAAAGTTTTTTCTACACGGAACCAAAAAAGTCAAACAATTTTTTTTTTTTAGAAAAAAAAAAAGATTTTAGGTTCAAATAGTGTTCTGAAAAGTTACAAAACCTTAGGTGAATGAAAACAGTGAGATTAGCGACATTTTTCGCATCCCTAAAACCCCAAAATAATATTTTTAGACGCTAACCATCGACGCTAACTTCAGAGACCTTTTAAATCCAGAGTCACAATTTTGAAAATGAAGAAAACAAATTTAATTGAAATTATTTCAAAAGCAGATTTTTTTTTCGGAAAGGCAGAAAAAGAAAAAAAAATACATCAAATGGAGAATCATCAGGGAGAAATTGGCTTGAAAGTAAGAATCGACAAAGGATTGAAAATTGGACGTAGGAGATGGTGAAAAGAGTGAAATAACGATCCGAGCACGACCTAAAGCGAATATATTTTGACCCCGGGGGTTCCTCCACAGGAGCCATATTTCCAGAGACAGGATGGACGAATTCGAGGACTGTAGTAGTAGTAGTAGTAGTGACTTTCATCCGGAGACAAAGTTAGCGTGCGATTTATCGTTAGGACGTGTGACGACGACGTGGTTTCGGAATCTCTGCGCGCACTGATGATGATGATAATGATGCAGCAGTGATTGTGAATATCAGGGGGGTCTTTGGGCGCGGATTAGGACGATTATGCATCACGGGTCAAATTATGGAACCGGGCCCCAGGAACGGGTACATCAGCAGGCGGCCCGGACTGGGCTTATTACGGAAAAATGTCCCTATGAAGCTTACACGACACAAATCCCGGATTGCTGTGCAGCAGCAGCTGCAGTTGCTGCCCAGGATCCCTATCCCCGCCCACCCAGTAGCTACGATGGAAGGTGTTTCGACGACTGTCATCGCAGAACGCCTTATCAGGAAGATTCCTATTCCCAGGTAAGAAGAACGTGATGGCAATCTTAAAAAGTCTTTTCCAAGGAAAGTGCGCGCGGATCGATTTTTCCCTCAACACTGTGAGCTCCTTCCCCTCGACCCCCTTCGCCTTTAGATTAATGAAGTCCTCTCAGAAAGCTTTTAATTTCCACTCAATTATGGTCCATTAAAGAACCTTTTATTGAATTAAACATGTAATTACTCTCTCTCTCTCTCTCTTTCTCTCTTATATATTAACCTGTAACATAGGCGTATTAAATTAATTTTTCCTCCCGCAACAACAATTTATCTAGTCGCAGTTTTTAACCGATTTTTTTGGAAATCTAAATCCAAATTAGTAAATAAACTAACCTGAATTTCTGCGACTTTTTGCTAAATTGCTAGAAACATTTTTTTACTATTAGTAATTTAAATATTAATATAATTAAATTAATATTGTACGCTCTCTAAATCTGAATTAGTGAAAAGTCTTCCACTAATTCAAATTAGTAGAAATTTCCACTAATTTTTAGTAATTTTCTACTAAAACTTTAGTAAAAAAAATTAGGACTACTAAATGAAATAGTAAAATTTTACTAAAAATGAGTAGAAATTTCTACTAATTTGAATTAGTGGAAGACTTTTCACTAATTCAGATTTAGAGAGTGAGAGTAATTCAATATTAATAATTAAATTAACATTGTATGAGAGTAATTCAATATTAATAATTTACTATTTGTATAAAATAGAACAAATTCAAAATTAAGTCAGTGAGTAATTTCAGATTAGAATTATTTTACTGATTCAGATTTGAGAGTAACGTGAAAGACTCGAATTGGATGTTTTGAAATAGAAAATTGTTTGTTTATATTTATTTGTTTAATATTTAAACCCAACAGTGAATTGTTTATAATTTTCGTACGTGACGAGTTTTAATTACAAACTCTAATCTTATTGAAAGTGCCGACCTCCCCGAGCGTTCTTAAAGTGCAGAGACTAATTACTTAGGTGTTTAGCAATAAGAGCTAACCCATCCTAAGATCCTTACTTTGCAATTATAGAGTAATTACAAGGAGAAATTGCATGCATTACGCATAGCTCAAATATCACAAGCTGTGAATACTCATCTGGAATAACATGGCTATACTACACATTAAACTGTTATCTGATATATATATACAAGAACTTATAATCTTTAAATCATTCTTTCAAGATAGATTACCAGAGCAAAAAATAAAAAATTCTTTCCAAAGGACGTTTTCTAAAACTTTGAATTAGTCGAGATTTTCTCTAATTTGAATTAGTAAATTACTTTTTGCTCTTGAATTAGTTCAAATTTACTAATTAGCAGATATTTTTAGTTGTTCTTACTATTTACAGTCAAATTTAACTAATTCGAAAGCAAAAAGTCCAGTTACCAATTTCAATTAGTAAAAAATTTTAATTTTTGCTTTCAAATTAGTTAAATTTGACTGTAAATAGTAAAAAAAGGTCAAATGCTTTCGAATTAGTTAAATTTGACTGTGAATAGTAAAAAAAATGAAATTTCTACTAAACAGTAAATTTAAACTAATTAAAATCAAAGTCAGTTAATTAGTAAAAATTTAAATTTTTGTTTTGGAATTAGTTAAATTTGACTGTGAATAATAAAAAAAGTTCAAATGCTTTCGAATTAGTTAAATTTGACTGTGAATAGTAAAAAAGTAAAATAAAATTTCTACTAAACAGTAAATTTGAACTAATTCAAAAGCAAAGTCAGTTCATTAGTAAAAATTTTACTTTTTGCTTTCGAATTAGTTAAATTTGACTGCAAATAGTAAAAAAAAATTAAAATGCTTTCGAATTAGTTAAATTCGATTGCAAATAGTAAAAAAAGTTAAAATGCTTTCGAATTAGTTAAATTTGACTGTGAATAGTAAAAAAAAATAAAATTTCTACTAAACAGTAAATTTAAACTAATTAAAATCAAAGTCAGTTAATTAGTAAAAATTTAAATTTTTGTTTTGGAATTAGTTAAATTTGACTGTGAATAATAAAAAAAGTTCAAATGCTTTCGAATTAGTTAAATTTGACTGTGAATAGTAAAAAAGTAAAATAAAATTTCTACTAAACAGTAAATTTGAAC
>JUFY01027359.1:0-12477 GCA_001855655.1 Leptopilina clavipes | reverse complement strand
ATTATTTTTATAATTTCATATTTTTTTATTTGATTTTTATTATTTTTTTTATTTATTTACAATTTCAAATTTTATAATTTTTTATTTTATTATTATTTTTTATTTATTTACATTTTTAATTAATTATTATCTATATATTTTATATTATACGTTTCAAATTTTTAAAATAGAAAAGAAAAATTATCTTGAAAAAATGAATGTTTCCACGGAGGGCAAACTTTTGAAAAAAACTACGAAAAACATGGCGAAAGAAAGAACCAAGCTATCAACAGCTTTGGAAAAGAAAAAAAAACAAGTAGCAGTGCAAGAGAAGGTTAACAAAAAAATTCAGGGATTACAACAATTAACAAGTACGATTTAAATAAATTCAATTAAATAATATAAAATAAATACAAATAATAAAATAATAATAATATATAATAATAGAATATAAAATAATAATCTGGAAATATTTTTGAAGGCGATAAATCCGAAAAGAATGACCCCGGAACGTCAAATATATCGAAAAAGAAAAAAACTCTGCCTGATAAAGAAATTCAAGTTTCTGAAGATAAGGAAATACTCTCCAATATCCCCAAATCAACAACAAAAAATTCGAAAGGTAATTTAATTTAACATAAAAAATAAACAAAAAAGAGAGTCTGTTCAAAAATACTTTTCTACATTTTTGCGTGCCATCTTTTAAAATAACGTCAACTATTACAAATTATCGAGATTAAACTTTGTATAAAGGATATGGTTTCTCAATTTTTAATTAAAATTTAGTGTGTAGATCAATGAAATTCTACTGAGTCACAGCTTATATACGCCAATTGTAATCAGTAGTAATAATTCAATAATAATTTAAAAATTTTATTAAAGTAGGTAAATCGAAAAGGACTGATGAGGGAGATTTGAAGAAAAAGCAAAAAGATAGCGATATAGAAATTTCTGATGATGAGTTCACTCATGATAAACATGTTTCTATTCGTCAAAATAAATTTAAATCGAATCGCGGGGAAATTTTACATATGGAAAAAAATTAACCAGATACAGAAAATGAGAGTTCTGGAGAAGAGCAGGGAGAAGAGGAAACTCCCCAGGACAATGGGTAAAAAAGAAAATCTTATTTTAAGGGAGGAAGGGAGTCTTATGTTTAAATGTAACATTTTTATTCAGCGTAAATAGTTCCTCAGTACCAAAACAAATTATTAACAATAAAAATTGTTTATAACAATGGCTAGCAGTTAAATTTGTCATTGAAAATTTTTTTTTTCAATAATAACAAAGTAAAAAAATTCTAGGGTGGTAGAAATCGTCAAAAATACTCGAAATAGTTCCTGAATAACAAACAAATTATAACCAATGAAAATTTTTTTATAAAGAAGGATAGCAGCTAATTCTGTCATTGAAGAATTGTCTTTTTTTTAAATTTTGATATAAAAAAATTCTAGGATTGTAGAAAACGACAAAGATCGGCAAAAATAGTTCCTCAGTTACAAAAATTATGAATATTAAAAATTATTTATAACAATGGCTAGCAGCTAAATTTGTCATTGAAAAATTGTTTTTTTTCAATAATTCCGAAGTAAAAAAATTCGAGGGTGGTAGAAAACCACAAAGATCTGCAAAAATAGTCGTAATTAGTTCCTCAGTATCAAAAAAATTATTTGTATGAATTAAATTTAAGACTAATTTTATTATAATATTTTTATTATTCTCTGTAGCAATCAAGGAGATAGCGAACCCGGAAGTGAGTTTCAGATGAGGAAGAAATTATTACACGCGATAAACATGTCCCGAAATCTTCTACCTTACAAATTAACGGAGATGATGGTCAAAATAGAAAGGCAACTTCTTCAAGTGATAAAGACATGTCAGAAATTCTAAATTCGTTTTTTCCAACAGGTTAGATTTTACCCAACACTAATTTGAAACTTATTTCACGACGAAATAATTTTTATTGATTTAAATGAAATTAAAAAACATTATTTCCTTTTTAGTAACTCCAGAAAACCTTACATTCCTCAAACAAATTGTGGCTTTTGCCGAAGCAAAGTTAACTGGAAATGCAACTTCTGTCAATTCAGTTAGTAATCTTTTATAATAATTTATATTTAAAAATTAATTTACAAATTATTTCTTATATTTTTAATTTAAACAGTATAATTCTTAAGAAATTTAATTAAGTAATTTAAATAATACTCAAGACAACTAACACATTGAAAAATTTTTGAGAAAATCAAAGAAAATTTTTTAGGAGTTGATTTCTAGAGAATTGACAGCAACTTCTGGGAAAATTCCCAAGGAAAATCAACGACAGTAATTGACAGAAAGTTTACGAGATTTGATTATTTGGAAACTCCAAGCAATTTGTGAAAATTTTCTAGAATTCAACTCCCGAAAAAATCCCGGGAATATTTTCATGTGGATAGATATTGTGAATATTGTTTGTGTAATTTCTACAATAAATGAACTTTTTTAAAAAAAATTATAACTTAAAATAAATAGATACCTGACGCGTTTAATTTTCAATGTAGTTTGCAAACCAGACATCCACTATGGAATCAGAATCATAGACAGTGATGATAATTAATAACAAAATTGTTATTAACAAATCGAGAGAAATTGAGTTTACTCGTTTCAAAAAGAGACCGGAAGAAATGGTGCGTAGGTTAATGTTGCAATTAATTGGACCAGAAGAATTAAAAACAATGACTGCCCTTGGGCATTCCAGAGGTGGGAAACCTGGAAAGGGGATACCTGAAGAAACTCGAAATGCTGTTTTTAGTAAATATCCATACTACGAAGTACTATTTGAATCTGAATCAGTAAAAAACTCAGTGATCCTCAATATAATTTACTTATTAAAATTATGTAAAAATTTGTTTAATGAATGAACATTAGAAAATTTATACCCAATCAGAAATTGACGTCTGGCGCAATACTGACCAGTACTGGCGCAAGAGCTAAGAAATATTTGGGATGATAACGGTTTGCCAATAGGAAAGAGTGGGGCAAAACGGGGTTGGCGAGTCAAACGATGTACCCTGGTTTTTCCGTGATAGGAACTTCCATTTTTTTTCAACCGTCATATATATTTTTTATATTGCAGAAAACATACAATTAATGATGAAAACGCCAAAAAATTTCTTTTGTAAGTTATACAACTTTAAAGTTATAAGCCAAAAAAAGATGAATGTTTTTTTAAAATTGAATTAATTATAAAACTTTTTGGGATATTGAATTAAATTTGGCAATTACAGCATCCTTTTAATTTTTCATTAGAGGGAAATTTCCAATAGAAGCGGTTGTTAAATTGTTTAATATATCCTGTAAATATTAAAATTTATTTTGTAATACAGCTCGGAGCAAAACAGGGTACCAAGTACTGGCTAGTTTTCTAATTCCACAGAAGACTGCATTCACTGTCTGTTGTGTCAAAGGTGGAAATAGAAACTTGTATCAACAATGAACTTAATGTTATTTGAGGCTTTTGTTGTTTATTTCATGAACACTTTGCTTCCTCATGGAAATTTTTTATACTGATGCGGTATAAATACCAGTACTGGTTCATTACTTACTGCCCAATCCTTGACAATAACGCAGGTGCGGTATTGTGCCAGTGGTTAATGTCGGAATAATACGGTGATTTCTGGTTAAGTAACTGATTCAAATTCTATAGGAATAACAGTTTAAAAAATTTCTAACGTCTTGAAAATATTGCTCAGGTTATGTTAAAAGTAAATCAAAAGGATTGAGCTATGAGAAATACATAGACACTCTGAACAGCCAGTGTTGCACTCTCAGAAATCCCCGTAAAAAAGATACCATTCGAACTGAAACGGACATACAAACTGAAAACCAAACTGGGAATACGAAGGAAGATGAGGGAACAAAAAGCACTGATGATATAGGATCAAATTTCAATTCTAAAAATAGAAAATTAAATTAATTTAGATGCACGCTATCGATGACTTCGCATTTATAATACACATGCGTTAGGATACAACGTGCATGCATTGTATTCGCAAATAGTAAGAGTATGTCAGTTTAATTTATTAATATAATTATTTTTTATTCTTTATTCTCTTTATTATTATCTCTCGTTATTATTCTATTTTATTTTTTAATCTCTTTATTATTATCTCAATAATTTTATTTCTTATTACAATTAAGAACATTGTAAATATACAAATATATGTTTATGTCTGAAAAGCTGTGTATATCTTCATTAAACAGCGGTTCTAACGCTTAAAACACTCTGAAAAGTATATCCACAGTATTTCAAAGGGTTTAAACAGTCTCCATTCTTCGGTAAAAATCAGAAAGTTCGAAAGCCACGGTTTTGATGGTAAAAAGACTGAGAACTGTGAAGCCAGGGTATTCCCAGGGTTTAAAGCGTATTAATTTTTCGGCAACAGACAAAAAGTCTCAAAGCCCCGGTTTTAACGGTTAAAAGACAGGGTAAAGTGAAGCCAGGGTATTCCCACTGTTTAAACGGTCTTAATTTTTCGTTAAAAGACAAAAATTTTTAAACCCGCGGTTTTAACGGTTAAAAGGCTGGGAAATGTAAAGCCAGGGTATTCCCAGGCTTTAAACGGTCTTAAGTTTTCGGTAGAAGATAAAAAGTCTGAATTCCGCGGTTTTAACGGTTAAAAGACTGGGTAAAGTGAAGCCAGGGTATTCCCAGGGTTTAAACGGTCTTAATTTTTCGTTAAAAGAAAAAAATTTTTAAAGCCGCGGTTTTAACGCTTAAAAGGCTGGGAAATGTAAAGCCAGGGTATTCCCAGGCTTTAAACGGTCTTATTTTTCGGTAAAAGAAAAAAAGTCTGAATGCCGCGGTTTTAACGGTTAAAAGACTGGGTAAAGTGAAGCCAGGGTATTCCCAGTGTTTAAACGGTCTTAATTTTTCTGTAAAAGATAAAAAGTTTGAATGCCGCGGTTTTAACGTTTAAAAGGCTAGGAAATGTAAAGCCAGGGTATTCCCAGGGTTTAAACGGTCTTAATTTTTCGGTAAAAGATAAAAAGTCTGAATGTCGCGGTTTTAACGCTGAAAAGGCTGGGAAATGTAAAGCCAGGGTATTCCCAGGCTTTAAACGGTCTTAATTTTTCGGTAAAAGATAAAAAGTTGAATGTCGCGGTTTTAACGGTTAAAAGACTGGGTAATGTGAAGCCTGGGTATTCCCAGTGTTTAAACGGTCTTAATTTTACGTTAAAAGACAAAAATTTTTAAAGCCGCGGTTTTAACGGTTAAAAGGCTGGTAAATGTAAAGCAAGGGTATTCCCAGGCTTTAAACGGTCTTAATTTTTCGGTAAAAGATAAAAAGTTTGAATGTCGCGGTTTTAACGGTTAAAAGACTGGGTAATGTGAAGCCTGGGTATTCCCAGTGTTTAAACGGTCTTAATTTTTCGAGAAAAGAAAAAAAGTCTGAATGCCGCGGTTTTAACGGTTAAAAGACTGGGTAAAGTGAAGCCAGGGTATTCCCAGTGTTTAAACGGTCTTAATTTTTCTGTAAAAGTTATAAAGTCTAAATGCCGCGGTTTTAACGGTTAAAAGACTGGGTAAAGTGAAGCCAGGGTATTCCCAGTGTTTAAACAATCTTAATTTTACGTTAAAAGACAAAAATTTTTAAAGCCCCGGTTTTAACGTTTAAAAGGCTAGGAAATGTAAAGCCAGGGTATTCCCAGGGTTTAAACGGTCTTAATTTTTCGGTAAAAGATAAAAAGTCTGAATGTCGCGGTTTTAACGCTGAAAAGGCTGGGAAATGCAAAGCCAGGGTATTCTCAGGCTTTAAACGGTCTTAATTTTTCGGTAAAAGATAAAAAGTTTGAATGTCGCGGTTTTAACGGTTAAAAGACTGGGAAATGTAAAGCCAGGGTATTCCCAGGCTTTAAACGGTCTTAATTTTACGTTAAAAGACAAAAATTTTTAAACCCGCGGTTTTAACGGTTAAAAGGCTGGTAAATGTAAAGCAAGGGTATTCCCAGGCTTTAAACGGTCTTAATTTTTCGGTAAAAGATAAAAAGTTTGAATGTCGCGGTTTTAACGGTTAAAAGACTGGGAAATGTAAAACCATGGTATTCCCAGGCTTTAAAGGGTCTTAATTTTTCGAGAAAAGAAAAAAAGTCTGAATGCCGCGGTTTTAACGTTTAAGAGACTGGGAAATGTGAAGCCAGGGTATTCCCAGGGTTAAAACGTTCTTCATTTTACGGTAAAAGACAAAAATTTTTAAAGCCGCGGTTTTGGTGCTTTAAAGACTGGGTAATGTGAAGCCTGGGTATTCCCAGTGTTTTAACGGTCTTAATTTTACGTTAAAAGACAAAAATTTTTAAAGCCGCGGTTTTAACGGTTAAAAGGATGGGAAATGTAAAGCCAGGGTATTCTCAGGCTTTAAACGGTCTTAATTTTTCGGTAAAAGAAAAAAAGTCTGAATGCCGCGGTTTTAACGGTTAAAAGACTGGGTAAAGTGAAGCCAGGGTATTCCCAGTGTTTAAACGGTCTTAATTTTTCGTTAAAGACAAAAATTTTTAAAGCCGCGGTTTTAACGCTTAAAAGGCTGGGAAATGTAAAGCCAGGGTATTCCCAGGCTTTAAACGATCTTAATTTTACTGTAAAAGTTAAAAAGTCTGAATGCCGCGGTTTTAAAGGTTAAAAGGCTGGTAAATGTAAAGCCAGGGTATTCCCAGGCTTTAAACGGTCTTAATTTTTCGGTTAAAGAAAAAAAGTCTGAATGCCGCGGTTTTAACGGTTAAAAGACTGGGTAAAGTGAAGCCAGGGTATTCCCAGGGTTAAAACGGTCTTAATTTTTTGGTAAAAGACAAAAATTTTTAAAGCCGCGGTTTTGGTGGTTTAAAGACTGGGTAAAGTGAAGCCTGGGTATTCCCAGTGTTTAAACGGTCTTAATTTTTCAATAAATGACAAAAATTTTTTAATCCGCGGTTTTAACGGTTAAAAGACTGAGAAATGTGAAGCCAGGGTATTCCCAGAGTTTGAACAGTCTTAATTTTTCCGTAAAAGACAAAAAGTCTCAAAGTCCCGGTTTTAACGTTTAAAAGACTGGGAAATGTGAAGCCAGTGTACTGCCAGGGTTTAAACGGTCTCAATTTTGCTGTGAAAGACATAAAGTCTGAATGCCGCGTTTTGCCGCCGTTTTGGCGGTGAAAAGACTGGCAAAAGTTATAACAGAATTTTTCCGGTATTTTTTATCCGGGAAATTTATTTTTCTTGCCGGTGTCTTGCCAGGCATTTCCCAGTCCCTGGGAAATGTTCATAAGCCAGGGTGATACCACTGAAGGTTTCTTCCTTGTGCTTGGGTTTTCCCTAGGTTTTTAATGCCTTTTTGAAACCTTTTTGCTGCCGTTTCCCAGCCTGGACTATTTCTACGCGGGTGGTATATATATATATATATATATAGTCTAATAGTCCTTTGATAAATTATCACAATCATAAGACTCAATGTCCGATCTTAGAGTCTTCTTGTCAGCCTTGCACAGTGGGCCATTAGGCGACTAAAAGTGTCCAAAAGTCAAAATTATCTAAAATTGACTAAAAATCGTTAATCAGATATTTTTGGGTGGATGATAACGAATCCGTCGTCAGATTTTCACAATTTAAAATGACGGATCTAATATGAAGGCTAATTTCAGTTTTGCTTTAGTTGGAGCTCGTCAGTACCACGTAAACGATTTTCTTATTAGTATACTGGAACAACATAAATTTATATTATTTACAGTATAAATAATTTTTAATATTTACAATGAAAACTAATTCATTATTTATACAGTAAGAAATATTTAGAGTATTTACAAGAGAAATGTATATATGATTCGGGGTGTTTATTATTGTAAGTGCCCTTGTCTCTAACATGCTTGTTTACATTTAATCGTCTAATTAATCAATTTCATCATCTGATAATTCAAGCTTATCTAAAAGCGCAAAAGTTTATACAAGACCTATATTTGCATGTTGTACTTTTTCATCTATTTGTGTCTTCAACAACATCCATATCAATGGAATTAGAACACTACGAAGTGTTCATATTATTATGAATTTCAGGAATAACTAATAAAACTCAAACTTCCTGTGAAATTGTTAAACATTTTTTCATATTGAAAAATGTTTTTGTTAAGGATATGATAACATCTGACGTATCCATTAATCTATAAAATATATCTTCCAAAGTTACGGCTCTATTATTTTTCCTGTTGTGTAGTTTTCTATAGTTCTTGTAATCTTTATTACGCTATTCACTTGTTTCTTCACTACTCATTCCTACTGATAATAAACGTGTACTTATATCAGCACCGTTCACAAGCGTTTTATGTGAACTGTGACTTTGTAAATTTAGATATGGTCCCCTTAGAAAATTTTTTATTAAATAATAGTTATTTAATTACTTTTAAGCAAAAATAATTAATAATAATATAATAATCTATCTTAAAAAACAATCGCAGAATACAACCGAAAATAAATGTTTGAAAAGATACGATAATATCTTGATCGCGATTACATCAAATCTTATGGAATATTTGAGTCTCGAATATTTTTATTCTTTAAAGCAAAAGTTGCTAAAAGTAGTTCTTCTATCTTTAACTATTGCTTTCAAAGAGTGTTTAGCGACACTGACTGGCTTAATATGAAGCAGAATACATAGGAATGGTCATCAAGGAAGAAAACAATTCTTATCTATCAATTTCAACCTTAACACTTTTAGACGCTTCCTGGCCCACAATACCTTGTAATGAGCAAGTTCTTCTTTGACTTTTACTAAGGGTACGCATCTCATGCATACACAGTGCATGCAGGTTGCCATTGTAACATTCAAGAGTGAGAGCAATAAGCAATCGCTTCGTCTCTCTTATTTTTGTAAGTTACCATAGTAACCTGCATGCAATATATGGTATGACTGTAGCCTAACGACTTAGACGCCTTAAATTGGTTATTGAGAGTCCTGTGTTTTGAGAAGAGATTATCAAAATCTTATCGTTTTAGTGCCCTTAACCCCGATTTCTTCACCGAAAGGTTTCATTGAAAATCCTATTCTCCGAAAGGGTCCGAGGTGTTAGTCAAACATACAATAGGTATTTCAAACAAATAGAAACTGCCAGTGGACATGCTGCTTGGTATTATGTTTGACCACAATCTGAAATATAATATTTTGCGAGCAAAGGTTTTTAAGAGCTGATTTAAGATCATTAATGTGGTATTTGCCAATTTTTAAACCTATATTATTGCTAATGGTAACTACCATAGACGATTTTTTTTTATTATCACGCCTGAACCTTTATATTGTGGTGCCAACTTTGAACTATAATCATGTGTAGCGTTAGACAAAGCAATATTAGGCTAGAATACGAAATCTCCAACTTTGAAATCTAGTGGGATTTTTCGGTATTTATTATAGATCTTATCATGTCTCATGTCAGCTTTTGAAATATCTATTTTGATTTTTGTACAAAGCACACCCTGGTAAAAAAGCCTCATAGGAACATAGTAGAAGATGAACTAGGTTCTATTATTTTTCTAATAGGTTTTTGTCTCAATGAGAAATTTGCAAGGTTCTAATGTGTTCTTAATAGGTTGTAAAAATCTTAGAAGACAATTTTCCTAATTTCATAATATTATTACCATTTCACATTAGAAACATTGTTCAACCTCGTAGAATATTGTTTGATTATTTTACACTCATAGGAACCTTGTAGAAAACATTCGGAACCTTCTGAATTATTATTTTTACAACCTATTAAAAAAAGATTAGAACATTGTACATTCCTCATTGGGACATAAATCTATTAGAAAAATAGTAGAACCTAGTTTATCTTACATTGTGTTCCTATGAGGCTTTTTCATCAGAGAATTTTCTTAACATATAGAAAATAATTTAATTTTTCAAAGAACAAATACAAACGTCATAAAACCTCGTAGAAAATCAATACAAAGTTGTTTAAAAAAACTATAGAAACCTCTTTAATCATCTTAGAAGACAATTTTCCTAATTTCATAATATTATTTTCATTTCACATTAGAAACATTGTTTAACTCGTAAAATATTTTTGGATTACTTCACACTTATAGGAACCTTGTAGAAAACATTAGGAACCTTCTGAATTAATATTTCCACAACCTATTAAAAACATATTAGAATCTTGTACTTTCCTCATTGGGACAAAAACCTATTAGAAAAATAGTAGAACCTAGTTCATCTTCTATTGTGTTCCTATGAGGATTTTTTACCAGGGTTTACTATACTATACTATACTACATCTTGTGTGGAGAATTTTACTGTGTAGTATTTAACCTTGTAGAATTATATATTAAGTTAAATAAAATTTTATTTATTTGTAATGTGTAAAATTTTTTTATGTAGAGTTTATTCGTGTAGTGTTAAATTGCGTAGAATCGCTACCACTCCATTTTTAATATTCTTAATATTATTAATTATCTTTTTATTATATTTTTAATATTATTATTACATAATCCCTAGTGGAACAACATTTTCTCAGAAATCGTTACAAATTTATAAAATGTAAAATAATATTGAAAATAACGTTTTTTTTGTATTTGAAATAATTTTTTTTTAAATTTTCTTTTAAAAATACAATTATTTGGAGGTATATGTACAAGTCTTCCTGCACTTTTGATACATTTGTCTAAAAATTGATTTTAAAATTTATTTCAAGCTTATTACATTTTTCTATAAAACCTTTGTTCCATTGAGGGCGGTAATAAAAATATGTGCAACATACTGAAAAAGTCCCACGTTTGAGGAATTGTTCCCATTACAGCGCTTAATCTATTGCTATAGATTGTGAAAGTATCAGTTAATCTTTTTAACTGTTGAAACACCGAAAACCTTCGCGGTGTAACTCCAAGGATCCACTCTCTACTGAATGTTAAAAACAAAACTTGGAGAATCACGTAAATGTCGTAGGTTAAATTCGATTTCAAATTTTCGAAATAAATTTCGATTTTGTCGCTCGGAAGAAGCGGTAGAGCAAAAAGTGCTCTAATCACATTTGTTATTTCAATATCGCCATTGTTTCTTAAGTATTTATCCAAATGAAGCGTTATTGTTAATTTATACAGTTCCTTTAAAAATAAATTTCTTACATTACTATAAATGATTTATTTGCGAAACTATTGATATTTGTTAAAATAATTATTATTATAAAACATTCGTAAACTGATAGAAAATGTAAGGTTAGGAATAACGTAAAAATCTGATTTTTCTAACACTATGAATATTAATCAGGCCTACACAAATGCCTAGCTCGCGAGCATAAAAAATATCACTTTTTTTTATATTTTATACAAATTATTAAACGTTTAATTTACAATTTAAAATTTTTCATAAACTAGAAATACTTATCATTTACATTATTACTATCAATTACTATCAAACCTTGTGCTCGCGAGCTAGTCATTTGTGCAGGCCTGATATTAATGATTAGTTCATTAAATATCAACAGTTTTACACATAAACAGCCTTTCCTTATCATATTATTTTAAAAATTTTATAAAAAAGTTCAGATCAATGCATTCAATATTTACAGACAAAAGAGGACGACAAATACTTATTCAAAATCTACAGTTTCCATACGGGATGAGGGCAATCCCTCACCATTTTTTTACACGGGAAGATGCATTTTATATTTTTTTAAATATTTTAATAAAAACTTATGTAACATTTAGAAGAAATAATGAAGGTATTTGTATTTCTTTATATAAATATAGTTTCATTAATATTAAATTAATTTTAACATACTTTATGTTTCTTATTAATAATATGTTACTTTACCTCCTCATAATGATGCAGACTACCATACACATTGGCATCTGGAAAAGCGCTTTTAATTGCAGCTTGTAAATTTTCGCTGTAATTTGTGATTGCTGTAGTTATGTGAAATTGTTCAATGTTATTTTTAATAACTTGAAAACTTTTTTCATAAGTTTCCTTAGAATCATCAGTAACTAATATCCATACACAGGGAACAGCCTGAAAAATTTGATCGAAAAATATTTTTAATTTTGAGAAAATTGCAAATTTTTTTTTTATTTAAAAATAGTTACTCATTTACTTACAAAATTGTTTTTCACATACATCAAAGATACTAGCTGTTTACATCCCACAATAGGGGGTACAACCGTATTGCTAAGATGAATATAAAATTCACCGTCACGCAATAAACTTCTGTTAAAATTGCAATCCATCATTACTACACAAACAGAAGAATCAACTCCAGTTGCTGAAATTACGTCCAAATGTCCGTTTTCATAATCTTTTAAATGCCTCCATGCAGTTGAATTCAAAATTGTTTCAAATTCATTCAAATTGTTTGTATTTACTGGAATGTTATTTTTCTTCCAAAGATACATGCTACTTTGTAGCGAACTTAATGGGAGAGCAATGTTAGCATCTCCGTAACTGTGAAATGTTAATTCGATTAAGGTTTTACTTATTTACATTACAGTTATTAATATCTAAAATTTACATT
>JUFY01027351.1:0-13551 GCA_001855655.1 Leptopilina clavipes | reverse complement strand
ATTTTTATTTAAATCAAATAAGTTGTAAGTGGAATAATAATAATATATAATATAATAAATAATAATATTTGAATCAAATAGGACTTAATTGACTCAAGTAAATTTATTTGATACTAATAAATATTTATTTGTATCAAATGAATTTTATTTGGAGTCAATTTAATGTTATTTGTTTTAAAGAGAAAGATTATTATTTTACTTAATGTTTATTTTATTTAAATAAAAATTATTTGGTTCAAGTGAATATTTATTTGATAGACAACTAATTGGTTATTTAAATCAAATAAATTTTTTTTCAGTGTATGTAATTTTAGCAAATTCTCAATGTTTATTAATTTTGTATCCTGTATCTTTCATTCAAACTCTCAATTTCACATGGAAAAAATTAATAATCAACGAAAAAAATTATTATCGATTTTGATTATTTTTCAATAATTCTTAAATTCGATTCATTTACTCAATTTTTATTTAAAAGTGTTTAAATATTCGTGATGAATCTTTGTCATTTCGGAATGTTTTGAATTCTTTTATTCAGATTGTTTGTTATAACAAACAATTTTCAGCATTTATTTTAATTTCTCTCACATGTATTTTTCACATATGAGAGATTATTTTTTTCTAAAGCAGAAAAAATCAATTTCGAAATTGAAAGTTTGAAAAATTAATACGATAAGCAAAAATTTGACAGGGAAATTATTTTCAAATATAGAAATGATAAATAGATAGAGTTAATGAATTTTTATTCTTTTTCTTCTTCTTCTTATTTTCAGATTGGAGTGCCATCTTGCTTGTAGAGGAAGCTGAAGAAGATAAAAGTCTGTGTCATCGTCGTGGACTTAAAAGCCGCATAAGTGGTTTCGTGGAGTAGCGATTATAGTCGTCGTGCTTCAGTAATTCGTGTTCAACTCGCTGTTCGCTTGGACTTGGATTTAATCCTCCCGACTGTCCAGCAGGTCGTGCCGGATCTATCATGCGAGAATCGAGTTCAACTGAAATACACTAGCAAAAAAAAGGGAAGAAGAAGAAGAATGTGTGTGTGTTGTTGCGTGCGGTGTACAACAACGTAAAAGCCAAAAAAAAAAATAAAAACTCACCAACTTGTCAGAGACAATGATGTGTTTATGAATATTAGTTTCGGTAGTGAATTTATACGCGGTAAAGTGGTGGAAAAACGACGCGTAAATATATAGGTAATAATCAAATATATACGCAGTTCACATGGTGAATGGAAAGTCAGAGGATCACGCCAGTGATGCAGTGGTGTCGTGTTTGTGTTAAGTGCCCCGTGTCCATTGTTTGGATTACCTAAAGAGATGTCTTCCTCCGTGGGATACTATGACGACAGAAATCCACTCCTCAAGGGCACTTTATCCAGGTAACAACTCCATATGGTTTTCTTTTTATTTTTCCTTCTAATTATAAACTCTTTTCTCTTAAACTCCTTTTTTTCCGAGAGACATTTTTAAGGGACATTCAATTATTTTCTCCACCGGAAACTATTTTATTCAAAGATTAATATCACTGGTAAAGCTAGAGACAAGGTGTCGGGTAATTGATCATTTGATAAGAAGATAGAGTTACCTCTCTCATGGCTAACACTCTTGTAGTCTTGTATTAGCACCTGTCGCTTTTAATCCTTGGGAACGTTCAATAATTCAGATTTCGTATTAATAAAAATTGTCGACAAGTTTTTGCTACTTTCTGGAAACATGGAAAACCTGAAAAAGTCACAGGGAATTTTATTCTTTATGGAGAAGTCAGGGAAAAAGTATATAAAATACCGGGAAAATGGTTTTTTATCAAAATATTATTTGTACCCTGAAAAACCTGGAAGAGTCATGGAATTTTGAATCGTAGCAACCCTGCTGATTTTGAATCTAGATGCATCTAGTTGAATGTTGTTGCTTTTTTTCCTTTCGCGAACAACATTTTAAGAATATTGTTGAACTTTGTGATAAATTCTTTTGAGATAGTTTCACGCAGATGTCTGATAGTGTCTAAGTTCAAGGTTTTAGCATATCGACGACGTATTTAATAATTGCTGTTATAGGACTTATCATTTACTTCTTCCACATGCTTCAATATTTATCCACCTGAAATTTTATATATACGTGTGCAAATAAACAAAATATCCTTGTTGCGTGTAGAAGCAATTTTAGAATATCATCTTCTGAAAAATCAGAAAGATTCCGTGTTTTCTTTTTTCACTTTGGCGAAATTAATCATTTTGGGAAAATAAATTCCAAGTTTGGGAGAATATCTCGTTTTATACTAGGTCGATGTATGACCTCCGTTGAGACTATATCTCTCGGTTGGAGAGAAAATCACGGACGCTGCAGCGGCAATTCGGTGAACGTATATATATGTAACACGTGCGTCTGCTTTTTTGCACGTAGGTTTCGACCGATCGAACTTACCACTTTATAAAATAGCGAGCTACAAGGGAGTAGGGGGGATATAGGACAGGGTCGTCATTGTATATACAAAAATTACGCGTCATTTCACGTAATTATCACCTAGTCACGTGTTGGGCAAAAAAACAATCGCTTTACTTTTTTAAAAACCTGCGATGCAATATCGCATCGGTAATTTTAATTGTAATTAATTAATCCTTATTGTACAAACAGTTTCGCCTGGAGCAACGATAAGTTTCTCTAGAATAGCGAAAGTCTTAACCAAAATAGTCAAAATATTTGATTCTAGGAAAATTTGTCCCTGTTCCAGGTGAAGCTTGAGGAGTTAAATTATTACCTGAAATTAAATTGGATCTGAATTTAGAATTTGTGTTCTGGCGATGTTAATATTCGCTTTTTACGCTTTAGAATCGCACCCATTCTTATGATTCTCATGCGATGTGTTGATAATGACTGACGTCTAGCGCAGAATTTTAAAACCCTTGACAATTCACTGCTGCTGATGGGGTTAACGAGCTTTCGTTGGGGTCCATTTTGTTTTGTTAATTTTTGCACGTGTGTGTAAGCTGATCTTTTGCCAGATCAAGAAAAGAGAGAAAGAACGCTTTCTCGTTCTCGTTAACGATAAACTGAACTTCTTTTTAAAATGTTCTGTCGAGGTTTATAAAGTCTGTATGCTACAACCACCTGAGCACCTTAGAGTTCACCTTTGCCCCATTTTACACTTTATCTGCAGTATACACTTCTGCTAACACTCACACATTTATCATATTCTTGGAACGATTTTTAATCTTAACTTTTCCCAATTTTTTTAAAATAAATGCCTCACTATTATCTCTGGATCAAAACGTTGCAAAATGATACCGCTTTTTGGATCAATTTGTGAGAATGATCCAAGGGATCCAAGAAAGCAGTATCATTTTGCAACGTTTTGATCAGTGTTGCCGCAAGACGAGACGAGACCATGCAAAGTCTCGTCTCGTCTCGACTTTTTGCATGCTAGTCTCGTCTCGCGGCAACACTAGTTTTGATTCCTTTAGGTTTTCTGTGTGGACGTTGTTCGCAATGGTCCTTTTATTAATCAGGAAAAGTATTTTCTTTTGCTTATAAATTTTCCCAGGTGGGGATTTTTAGATATTTTACTATATAAATCTTTACTTTTACCGTTTTACGTACGGTGTTCCTTTGCTGATAATGTTCTGATGCGTATTAAATTTTGAAGTCAGCTTGACTAAGATTGTGGACATTGCTAACGTCGCTAATAACTTCCGGTTTTATTCAAAGAGAGAGAGAGAGAGAGAGAGAGAGAGAGAGAGAGAGAGAGAGATTTTTTACGCTTGAGACACGAGAGCTTTCATCAGGGTCGTATATCTCTGTAAATGTTTTTGTACTCCATTCGAGAGTCAGGAAGAATCATCGTCCTTGTCTGATATGAAGGATATATTTTCAATTGATTCTTGCCTTTTTCTGTTTATTTTTTTTTTTTTTGTACATACCGCAATAAAGTGCGAAAAATTCAGCCTAAATTTGCTGGTAATGTACAGTTTTTTTATGGATAGGAAAATTCCAGTTTCTGATAAGGTTCGAAATTCGTCTCCGTCCAAGCGCTCGCCCGAAAATTTGGAAGTGTACAAGCGCCTTTAGATGGGAAAAATAAGTTGTATGTAAAATATTTTTTTTTCTAATCGTGTTTACATATAACAGTGATGAACAAGGTATTACAGATTGAATTATAGGGGCTTTTTACAACTTAAGAGCATTATGTACCTTTATATCTGTGGTCTATGCAGTGGACTTGTTTAGCACCACGATGCTGTCAAGCCTGCAGCTAAACACTTTCACCAAGACAGACGGATTTCTAACGCCATACTTTGGATCTTCCATCAAAAAAATTCTATAACCATGATCAATTCTTTTCTGAAAAGAAAAAGTTATTCCCCCCCTTGAGACTAAATTTGATTTTAGTCTTTTGTTTTGTTCGTAAAAGTTTTATTTATCCTCCATTAAAAGAAAAATATCTCTTCTTTTGTTTTGTCGACGAATCACAGTTTTACGATATATTGTAAATAATTGACCTGAATTTTTTTTCTCTCCGCAAAACTTGAGACTAAAAAGTGATTAGGTAATTTTGAAGAGAATCAGGTAATTTTTTTTGTCAATAGTGAAGTCAGAATGTTATTTTCTTTTAATGGGATTAGTTTATTATTGATGGTTATGTTTTTTTTTCATAAAGAATGTCAGGAAGGATCCTTTCTCTTGATGACGTGACGTTCTGCCATAAGTTTATGGATTCGAAAGATAGAATTCGTATAGTATGTCGTTCTTCGTTTTATATTTCGATAAGGTGGTCTGAGAAAGAATTTTTCTTGAGTTGTAACGACAACACAACGATATTAAAGGAGGTTTCTTGTATACGTGTGCAAGTGAAAGTCACTGAAGACAATAACAATCCGTCTGTAACCTAATTATTTTCTTTTCTAAAATTTTGGTGTTTCGTTGAGAACGTTTTTTTTCTTATCTCTACTTTCCGACACTATGTTGAATTAAGAAGAAACTGAGAATTATTTAAATTAAATTAAAAAATATTTATTAGTAATTATTAATTATTAATGATTAATGATTAATGATTAATTATTAATGATTAATTATTAATTATTAATGATTAATAATTATTAATAATTAATATTTATTAACAAGAAATTAAAACGTGCAAGTTGTATACCTGTTAACTATATAATCGAAGGAATAAAAGAATTTTGAATGAATGCTACTGACATATAGACGTACCGTTGTGTGTTGTTTGTCACTTGGAGGAAAATTCAATCACTGTCAGCAGACTTTTGAAAAACAGATTGAAATAAAATCTAAATTAAAATCTCAAAGGGCGCGCACAGTTAATTAAATTGCAAATGAGAATGGATTTTAATGCATTGAAAATATACGCACACACGTTGAAATTTTCCTTAAAAGTTGGAATTTTTTTTCACAAAAAATATATTTTATAATTATTCTAATTTCATATATAAAGGCAAGAAAAAAAAAAAGTGAAAAACGCGACAATATCTCTCAAAATTTTCTTTGAAAAATCCGCGTCTAATTAAAACATTCCTCGACTGCAACATAATAAGACTTCATGTATATAGTGTAAGCTATATAATAAAACAGTTAATTGTCTACTTTCGTCTCGCTTTATGTACACACTCAATGATAAAAAAAAAAGTAGTGCCGAAATCATTACCGTGACAGAATATATCCCACTTCCTGGAATTACATCGTATTAAAAATAAATCTAAATTAAATTGAAGATTCAATTATAGAAATTGTTCTCAATATGAAATTTTTTTTTTAATTAAATTTCGATAGTTTATCAATATTCTGTAATTTTTTTTTTTTTTTTTGGTTTTATAATAGCTTTTAGTAACAATTTCCATTCTCAATGTGCATTGAAATTTGAAAATAAAGTAAATAATAAAAATTGTTTTCTATTTATGTAAAAAGTTTTTCTATATAACTTATTAGAAATGCTAAATGTTGCGAATAAAGAATATTGATGTGACCACAAAATGTTAGGTAATTCTCGCTTGTAAGAATAATAATTGCTTGTGTCAATTATTATGTTACTATTTATAATAAATTATTAGTTCACCGTAAATTATCTCTTCAATATTTTGAATTATCTATTGTTCTCGACAAATATTTTCCACGGGAGGAATTTCTAATAGGTGAACATTTTGCTTCAAATTCAGAACATTAAATGTGAAAAAATCAACTTTCTAAATGTGAATTCAGTTAAACATAGAACTAATTGTTAGTAAAATCTTTGCTAACTTTTTATCAGCCAAAAACATTGTTTTAAATAATCTAACAGCGAATTTAACTAATAATTAGTTATTTTTAAATAATTATTTAATATAAATATTACTATTTGAATCAGTGATTGTCTTTTTGCTATCAAATTAGATATTTTTAAATAATAAAAAACTGTTAATTGTTAGTAAACTCTTGTCTGACTGTTTGCAATTAGTAAAGAATAAAGAATTATTAGTAGAAAATAACTAATTTTTAGTAGAAAAGTAACAGAAAAATAGTCAAATTTGACTAATATTAGCATTTAGTAAATAAATAACTAATTATTAGTAGAAAAAAACTAATTATTAGCAGAAAATAACTAATTTTAAGTAGAAGAATAACGGAAAAATAGTCAAATTTGACTAACTTTAGAAATTAGTAAAAAATAACTAATTATTATTAAAAAATAACTAATTATTATTAAAAACAAACTAATTATTAGTAGAAAATAACCAATTTTTAATAGAAAAGTAATGGAAAAATAGCCAAATTTGATTAATTTTAGAAATTAGTAAAAAATAATTAATTAATAGTAAATAATAACTAATTATTAGTAAGAACTAACTAATTATTAGCAGAAAATAACTAATTTTTAGTAGAAGAGTAACGTAAAAATAGTCAAATTTGTCTAACTTTAGAAATGAGTAAAAAATAACTAATTTTTAGTAGAAAAGTAACAGAAAAATAGTCAAATTTGACTAATTTGAGAAATTAGTAAAGAATAAACAATTAATAGTAAAAAATAACTAATTTTTAGTAGAGAGTGACGGAAAAATAGTCAAATTTGACTAATTTTAGCGATGAGTAAATAAATAACTAATTATTAGTTGAAAATAACTAATTTTTAGTAGAAAAGTAACGGAAAAATAGTCAAATTTGATTAATTTTAGAAATTAGTATAAAATAACTAATTAATAGTAAATAATAACTAATTATTAGTAAGAACTAACTAATTATTAGTAGAAAATAACTAACTTTTGGTAGAAAGGTAATGGAAAAATAGTCATATTTGACTATAATTGAATTAGTTATACCAGAAATTTTATAGTTATATTAACATATAACCTAAAAGCTAATTTAACTAATAATTAGTTATTTTTAACTAAATGATTAGTTGAAATATAATATAGAAATAAATAGAAGAAATAGTAGAAATAAATCAGTGACTGACTTTTTGCTATCAAATTAGTTATTTAAATCAATAATTGAAAGTTAGAAAAAGACTATTAATTATTTTTTATACTGTACCGAAAATACCATAATTGATGATAAGTAAAAATGATAATCAAGAAAATAGTTATATGATAATTTTGCAATAAAAAATAACTCACAAGCATTTTCTTTGTTTCTTTTCTTAAAAAAATGAGAAACATTTTTCTCTTTTACTATATAGTATTTTTAAAGTAAAACGAATGGCTATAAAAGTTTTGTTGTCTTTTAAAACCTCCTGTGGAATAATATCGCGTGAGTAAATCAGGAAATGGGTGTTCTGAGCATTTTGCATCTTTATAGAATAATTTGATTCTTCTCACGAATTATATATGTATACTTTATCAGTAATAGATAAACTTAGTAAAAACACGTGTTTGTCTAATTCGATAAGAAACGATTTATTCATTAAGTATTTAGAAAAATTGTCTTTTGTTATTCATATGAATTAATAATTAGGTTTTGGAAATTCAATAGCGTTTTGAATAATTAGCATATAGGTGAAGTTATCAAATCGTGATTTATTTCTCAATAGTGATTATTTCGCGGGTCGTTTCTTTTGCAATTTTCTCTCTCTTTCTCTCTCTCTCTTTTTTTCTCTCTCTCTCTCTCTCTCTCTCTCGCAAAGTGACTCTCTAGTAAAGAGAGAATCTCCTCCTAGAATTCCAGTGATACGCATAGTTGAGTGATTCTCACGGAACCCGAGTCCGTGGTTTGTTGTAGTTCTCGACGCCCGGTATGACGTCAAAGATCGCGTAGAAAGAGTTCCGTTAGTCGGCGCCGCTGCCACCGTCGTCGCCGCCAACCAGTACTATACCTGGGAGCTGTGGGAATCATCCGGTCTGCCATCGAACCTTCCCTCTCCCCTCCTCCTCCTCTCAATCTCGACTCGCATCCTCCTTATCCTGATCCTCCAGTAGTCTCTTCTTTCCGTCATCGCATATCTTTTCCCCGCAGAATTTAATCCACCTTCTTCATCAGGAACAACGATTTTTCCTTTCTTGTTTTTCGTACTCGTTAGCCGTACGTTTTTCGTACGTTTTTCGATGAGAAATTAGTCGCGTCCAACGATCACAGAAACCTACTTTCAAGGCTCTTTCATATTTAATGTGCGTTTTAGTCACTCTTCGAAAGACGTTGAAGCATTTCCATAATTTATGCGACTTTAGCACTCTCTGTTTATTAATCTTTCATTTTCGAACATTGCGAACATTAATATTTATTTCGATTTGGATTTATTTAATCCAAATTTATTTATTTAATTTATTATTATTATTATTATTATTATTATTATTATTATATATATTATTTATTTAATCCAAATTTAATTTTTTAATGGTTAGTGGTTTGTGAAAAATATTTGCGAGTCAGGAAGTTTTGAATTGAAGGGAAAGAAATTTTTTTTTTTATATAATTTTCAACATACTTTGAAATTATTGAATTATGTAAAATTCAAGTTTCGAGGATTAAAAAAATTTGATCAAATTCCCTTATAGAACGGAATGAAAATTTCCTCCCAGCATCTCTTTTTCTCTGCTTCAGTTATAATATTGATCTTTTTTCTCATCTTGTTTTCCTGAAATCTTATCTTGTTTCACCTTCACCTCTATATGTATGTATACTTTCCATGCCATTTGCTTCTGTCATATTTCGCAAAATTGACTTTCCTCAATTCCATTTTACCTCAAACCATCACTTTTTCCTCTATTCGACCTAACTTTTGTTTTATTATATCTTTCATCATCCCCTTGATATCAGACTCTTGTTATACTTTATATATATATGAACCTTTGGATTTCATCTCGTGTATATTTATCATTTTATTACAACCCTCACATTATAACAAATAATTTTTTTTCTTTTCGCAAATTTCTTTCGCGTGAATTTATCATTCTTTATTCTTCTTTTGATACAAATCAGCGCGAGGAAACAGTTTTCCATTGATCTTCCATATAGTGACTTACTTCTCACGATTTCAAACTTCAGTGAAATTTCCGCATATATGAGAATTGAAAGAGAACAAATAATATATAATTGTTACATCCTAAAATGTTGCAAAGTCGAATTTATTTATAGTGCGAAATTTTAAAACGTTTCTTTCAATTATTTTCCTGCTTTTCGTTTTTTATATACTCCGTATTAGTGAAATTTCGAATCGTGGAAAAAATTGTAATCCGAAAAAAAAATTTATTTGATTCAAATAACCGATGACTTGTCTATATTATCAAATAAATATTTACTTGAAAGCAAATAATTTTTTGATTTAAATCAATTAAATATTTTATTTGCATCAAATACTGAAATTACTGATTCAAATACAATTTATATGATTTAAATGAAAATTATTTGGTTCAAGTAAATATTTATTAGTAAATATTTATTAGTAAATATTTATTAGTAAATATTTATTAGTAAATATTTATTTAATAATAGACACACGGAAAAAAATATAAATCAGTAACTTTTACTATATTTACAAAGTAAAATTGGAACTGTCTGGAATTTCTGCGCATTTCTATTTTAATTTTTACTATTTCTGCGGAGTAAATTTTACTAAGTCCAAGTGAATTTTACTAATTTTACTAAAATTTACTTTTGGAAGTAGTAAAATTTACTCCGGAAATAGTAAAAATTATCAGAAATTCCAGATAGTTTAGGTTTTACTTTATAAATACAAATAGTAAAAGTTTGGTACTTTATAGTTTTTTCCGCGGTTATTTGAATCAAATAAATTTTTTTTCAGTGTAGAAAAATCACTAAGAGACAACTTTCAAAACTTTGATGGTAAATTTTTTAAACCACGTTGCTTGTATTTTTTCTTCGTTTTCTGTCGTTTTCTTTCATCATTTTTGGTTTTTTTTTTTTTTGGTACAGATCACTTTTTTCTTTACTTCTGGTCTATAACGCCCTTTAACTCGACAGTTCCGATTTTCCTGCGTCCTCTCTTTTTATTCTCTCTCTCTCTCTCTCTCTCTCTCAACTCTCGCTAAATTTATCCCAAGAATTCACACTGAAAATATCCATCTTATTTGCGGCGAGGTGGCTGCTCCTCTCTCGCGATGTAAACGCGATGACAAAACCCACGCGGCATTAGCAGACACACGGGGAAGGAGAACAATATATGTGGGGTGTTGTCAGTTAACAAAAGATTTTTCAAGTTAAATACATGCTTAATGTACTTGATCCACATATTTCGCTCATACAAAATTCAAGGACACTTTTAACTTCTTTATCAATTTTGCGTACATTAATGGAAATTATTGTTTACATTTGTTATATCTTTATTCTTTGTTTAAAAAGCTCATTATCTCCCGTTAACAACCAATGAACATATTTATTAACCATAAAAAAACAATAAACATTCATTTTAATCAATATCTGCTAATTAGGAAGAAGAAAAAGTGCCAATGATCGAAAAAATTTTATTTTAAACTTTCTTATTATTATTATTATTATTATTATTATTATTATTATTATTATTATTCATTTAATAATATAATAATTTACTAATAATTTAATTAATTTAATAACATAATAATTTACTAATAATTTAATTAATTTAATTATATTATTATTACTAAAATTTACTTTGAGAATAGTAAAATTTACTCTGGGAATATTGTAAAAATTGATATAGATGCGCAGAAATTCCATATAGACAGTTTCGCAGTTTTATTTTGTAAATAGTAAAAGTTACTTTTAATTTTTTATTCCGTGTAGTAAAAGGAAGATTTATAATTTTTTCAAGTGGTGAAGAATTTATTGAAAATGGAAAATAAAATGTTTTTATATAGATAAAACAAAGTGTTTAGTGTCAAACTGTATTATAAAGTATAATAACGAAGAGCTGTTATAAGTTAATTGTGAATTAAGATTTTTCGCAAATGTTTTGTAAATTACAATAATTCTATCGACGAGTGAAGAAGTTAACCTTGAGGAAAACTTCTTTCCACTAGTCAAGTATATATATGGTTTTATATGTATATACTTTTAATCGTATATTATTGATCACTGCGGAATATTTAATATTTATACTGAAAAAATGATATAAATGATATATTATCGTTATTAGGGACATATCAAAATTAGAATATATTCTTTATATTGTCCACATCTTTATTACACTGAAAAAAAATTATTTGATTCAAATTAGTAAAATAGTAAAAATTACCAGAAATTACTTGACTATTATTAAATAAATATTTATTTGTATCAAAAAAATTTTCAAGTCAACTAAATTTAATTCAGTAGAAATTATTATTTCACTTGCAAATTATTTGAGTGAAATGAAAATTATTTGGTTCAAGTAAATATTTATTTGATAATGGACAAGTAATTTATTATTTGAATCAAATAAATTTTTTTTCAGTGTACGAGCAATAGCCTAAAACTACTGGGAAAGTAATGATGTAACACATTTTCTGACATCCCAAATACGATTGTCGAGATCAGTCGACAATCAATTTCAATTCAATTTCACAGATTATTCCCACATTTTTCAAGGTTCCTCCTCTGAAAAATATATATGCGTGTATTTTATTCGCGTGCAAACGAAATATTTGCTCTACATTAGACTACAAAATTTATTGTCTTAACACTGTCTTTTCTATATAAAAGTCATCGGGCAAATTCTCTTTTGAGATATTTTTGAATCTTTGCAAGAGAATTCTTCTTTCCCCTTTCAAATCGAAATATATATATAGAAAAAAGACTGCGAGTAGATTATAAAATAATTATGAATATGAAATAATTTGTATAATCAGTTAAAATTTAACGATGGCAGGGATTTGACTGATTCCTATATGGTGAAATTTCACTGATTTCAATCTAGAGAGTTGCATTAGATTCTTTTCCATTTAGGAAAGTGTTTAGGAAAGTTATATTGCCGGCTGGTATTTTATTAACGGTATAATAATTTTTTCGAGAAATTCATTAGTTAAATTAAGTAAAAATATTTTTAATTCTTAATTATATTGGAATATAGAACAGGTTTTTATATATTTATTTTTTCGTACTGATAAGCTCGTGATTAAATCAGTACTAGACATTTTTTTTATACCCAAGTCGTTCACCGTCTGGTAACGATTTTTTTTTGTGTGTGTATTTTTTCTTCTGTGTATTCTAACACTGAAATCAACGAACAACGTTTTTTTTTGCGTTCAATCTTCAGTTTCTAAAGGAACCATATAGTTTATATTTATATCGTTCGTGTATTAAAAACAAAAAAAAAAAAAAGAATATCAAATTTTCAAGCAGCCTTCAGACTTTAACCCACACATTATCTTATACAGCTGATAAAACATATTTTTCTTAAACATATATAATGTATATATTGAAATTATTATTATTAAGTGAATAATCTTTTTTTGTGGATATTATGTTGATTCTTGTTGACGTGCAATGAGAGAAAAAAAAGAATAATGACAAATGCGACTAATGTTGAGATTTTCCGTTATAAATATAAAAAGAAATAATTGTATACTTATTAAGAGGGGGAATTTACTAGTAAAAATACTGTACACTTGACTCCCTATTCCACTTATTACGATTATTACCAAGTACCCGTGTGGAAAAATGTTGTGGCAGTCTAGATTCCCGACTAGCATTAAACTAGCCCGTCTGATTTAGACGGTCTGTTAGGGATCTGATTAGGAACTTACAAGACGGGCAGATTTGAATAAATTTTAAGTCTAAAATGTCCGTCTTGTCAGTCTCTGTTAAGACCGTCTGTTCTTGGTCTAGATTAAGTAGATTTGTTGGTTATGTTCACCAATCTTGTCAGCCGCTGTCAAGACCGTCTGTACTTGGTCTAGATTACTTAGATTTGTTGGTTATGTTCACCAAAACTGAGATAAACAATCACTTGTGTCATTAGTGGTTTTAAACACAAAATTGGAATAAAACTAGTGCATTCGTTTATGTAAGTACCTTAAATAATAAATTTATTTTATGTGCAATATGTTTGATAAATAAGAATATTAAACATATTCACATATTACATAGTATATATTTTCCAATATAAAATACTAAAATTATAGGTTAGAATAGATAGATTAATGTTGTCTACGAATTATATTTT
>JUFY01027347.1:0-10875 GCA_001855655.1 Leptopilina clavipes | reverse complement strand
ATTTGCAGGGCTTCTTTAGTACATAAAAATCTAGTCCTTAATCGAAGGATTTTTTTTTAATGCAAAAATCTGGTTTTTACAGCTGAAAAACCATAGCTTTTTTTAGTGAAAATCGGAGTGTTAAGTTTGAGCGGTCGCCATTTTGTCAAAAATTAATTTTTTTTAAATCCTTCGATTAAGGACCAGATTATCTTCTACTTTAACTAAATTCATTTGAATTTTGTGTTTCAGATGAAGCAGCTCCATGTAATAATGGTCACCGCAAAACATGTTTTTTACGCAGACCTTTGCAAGATTGCCCATTACACAGCTATTTATTAATATTTTTTAAAAAATTTTATCGGAATTTTTAGTTTTAGATGTGTTCTTTTAGACAATAAATTGTTTTATTTAAAAATGTTAGTGGTTTTCTTTAAAAAAATTCATGAAAATGGTCATTTTTTACGAGCAACAACTAGGGTTGCCCCCTTAAGTCTTGCGACATCCAAAATAACGTAAATAGGACGATCAAAGACGATGACACAAGCCTCTAGATATTATTGAATACTGTAAAAATATCTCACTTTGGACAGTAACAATTAATAAAATTAATCGTAAATTAATTACTAATAATAAATCTTTTAATTACCTTTGCTATACCTATAAGAATAATAACCATTATTGGAAATGCTACAACACAGACAAGAGTGAGTTCCCATCCATTATAAAATGCGAGACCAACACATCCTAAAAATGCAAACATATTGTGCAGGAACATCACCACTTTCTCGCCAACTCCATCTTCGAATTTAATTACGTCTCTGGAATAACAATGCATAATGATTTTACAATTTATTCCTGGGTGAGAATACAAATCGAAAATAATCATACTAACTCAGTTAATCTACTGGATACATCGCCACTTTTCATAATGTCATACCAGCTAATATCTTGATGCAAAATTGATCTAAGATATGTCGTTCTGACGCGAAAAGCTTGATTTTGGGAAGTGTAATTAAATAGCATAACACTGATGTAAGTGAAAAATAACATCATTAAGCCAATAATGGAATTTCCCGTTGCAAATTTCGTCACTGTATCCATAATTGTGTCGAGCATGTTACCCATTGCATTGGTAATATTCTTTCTATGAATGCCATTTTCTAACGTTTCTTTCATCATTTCTGCATTTACCATTGATCCCACGAGGTCTCCAAAAATATAAATATTTGATGGCACACATAATCCCGAACCAATGCTGCATATAATTCCCACTATCATCAGAAATGTTTCCCATTTTGTGGCATATCTGAACTAAAAATTACACACAGTATTTATAGTCATTTGAATCAAGTAATAATTCGAAAAATTCAATATACATACCAATTTTAATATCGGAACTGACGGTAATTCTTTTTTTTCTTCAGTAACTTTAGTTTCCCTATAAGAAAATATTTTACTTTGAGATTTTAATCCACTGTAATGCAATTAAGATCCCCTGTAGGTTTTTTTAAATTTCTAATGGTTTAATGTACATTATAAACTCACGTGCTTTCGATGTCTTTGTTTTTTTTTATAACTGGTGATTTCTTGGAGACTTCTGCCTGTTCCCATTGTTGGGGTTGAATGTCTCCAATTCGTGATGTTACATTAATTCGCAAATTTTTCGGATTTCGCATTTTTTAATTTGCCACTATCTGGTGACAATGTGAATCGTTTGGCGGTCACAATAGAATTGATATAATTAAAATTGTTCCAATCTTTGATAAGGAATCATTGATTTGTCAGACTTATCTTATCTTAACTATGTTTTAAAAAAACAAACGATTTAAATTATATATGTGTCTGTTATATTGACCGCATGAGAATGATTTTTAATGATGAAATACTTATTTTTCGTATAATCATTCATAAGAAAGGTGAAGGTCTTATTACTGTGAATATTACGGACCGTCAATTGAAATTAAACCAAATGGAAATACACGATAAACAAATTCGAATATATTTTTATATTAAAGTAAATAATGTACGTGCGTAGATATAGTGTATTAAACCATATAATTTCAGAAATAAAATCAATTTTCAATCTAGGCGTAAATACACGTATTAAGCTTGTCAATGCCGCCATGAATTCCTATAAAAGGTCCACAAGTGTGATATTATATTCAGTCACTTAGAGACCACCAACAAGGTAACACTTCCCATTCTCTTGATAAAAAACTTTTAGTAATTTACACAATCGAATTTATATAAAATCTCCAATAACTCATAAACCTCCAACAATAAACAATGCTGGAAGTAAAAGAAAAATACTCATTTGGATTTGTAATGTTTTCTTGTAAGTCCAGTAATTATAGTTTAATTAGAGATCTTCTAGGGAGATTTGAGATAATTTTCCCCTTCCACTACGATTACGGGAAACAGAAATTGAAAGAAAAAAGCTCAGTGAATTTTACACAGCAATTGCGATCTTATAGTGAAACGTCACATGTTATGTTCTGTGAAATAGGTTATGTTTATCTATTGCTAAACTCGTGTACCTCGTGTTGCGTATTTTATTCAATTAAAAATTTATTGCAAAATGGTAAAGATACCATTATGAAAATCATGTATTTGTCATGTAATTAATTTTCTTATTAATAATAATTTAGGTAGAAACTTTAAGAAAGATATCGTGATGTTTATGGGAAACAAAAATAATAAATAACATAAATTATTGCAGAGGTGAGGTTTAGGAAAAACACCATTTAATACATATTTGTATATAACAAGCAATTATAAATATTTTTTTATGTTAAGTAGTAAAGAAATATTACTAACATTAAATATTGTAACCTGCGTAGGTTTCTACACAGAAAACATGTCAGATTACGTAGTTGGTGCCATGATAAGAGACTACGTCGGATCAGAAGATGGGAACTGCGCAGAAATTTTCATTAGGGCAGGAAAATAAAATTAAAGTGGAATTATACTGTAGATTAATGGATTATATAAATAATAAATCAAAATAAGAAATTTTTCCAAAAGGAAAGATGATTATTTTCTCTTTAACATTTACTGGATGACCACGTTCTTAACAACAATCTTTTATGGATGCTATGCGATTAGTTCAAGAATTTTTAAAGCTAAATTTAATTATTTCTTTGACATGTACTCCAAAATGATCTGCGATTACAGAAAATGTTTTCCATGGTGAAACTGCGTACATCCTATGTTTAAATTTTCTATACCAATTAATGAAGATTCAACATATAATATAAGTGTTATGTCCCAGCGCGCAAAACTTTTAAGAAAATCCAAAATAACAATTTTGGGATGGAATTACAATGACACCTAAATATACCTTTCCTGCAATTGAGTTCAGGTCGAGAGATATTAAAAAATGTAATAAACCGTTTAGTTGAAAAGTTGTTAATATAAAATAATTCTATTGGCAAATAATTAAAAATTATAATAAAATTTCACTGTAGGGAGTTGTTAACATAAAATAATTCTATTGGTGAATAATTAAAATAATAAAATTTTCAATTTTGTGATATAAAGAGTATTACGGAAATTACTTACATGAAAAGCTGGCTGCATATATAAAAGGAGCTGTTACACCAAACAATTATTATATCTACATACATGTTTACCTATATGTCACGTTCACTTTAAGTTCCGCTTATAAATAATTTCTGTAAATTCACTTTAAAAATTGCAATAAACATTATGAATGAAGAATTATTTATAAAATAAAAAGAAAACTAAATTTATCAACAAAATTATTTTTATTTAAATAATCACTTTTTTATAATTCTTCCTATATAACACTAGTGAGTGAGAAAAAATTGTGTTTTTTGTGCAAAAATCAGTTTGTTACGTTAGTTCTTTTCTACAGTATCCTGAAAAATGGTAAATACGCAACGATTACTTAAAGCAAAAGCCTTTTGTTTGAAAAAATATTGATTATATATATATGGCATTCCAGGTAATTTGACCCAGGTGCAAATTTTGATTATCAGTAATCGGGTTTAAAGTAAGCACACTTTTTAATCCTATCAAATACAATTTCAAATACCAAATATTATTAATTTAAAACGTAAAAGAACAGTTTTTCTTTTTTTATTTATTTGACTATTAATTTGACTCGGAGTGATCGATTAAATCATCAACATTATTATTAATTTATTTAAACAATTGTAAAATGTGGGGGGAGGCTAAGTTTCAATTTTTTATGTTACATGGCATATGTCAAAAATATACGTAGTTCCTTTAAAAAGAAATATTTTTTATTTATGAAATTTGTAGCTCTTTTTATGCATTTTCTAATAGCTTAAACAATTTTTTAAAATAAATTGACATCGAATTTAACTTTAATATTGATTTTGACTTCGAATTTGATTTTGATTTTGCGATTTTGACTCAAAAATTAACATTTATTTTGATTTTGACCTTGAATTCAACTGTGATAATATATTTTGTTCTAGAAGTTGGTTTAATACTGACAGATCTTCTAATTAATTGTGTCATTGTTTGTTACTATTTGCTTGTCATTTTGTTTCCTATTGCTGATGATGTACTCATCCAAAGAATATACAAAATAATCCAAAATAGATTCCTAAGTTTCGTGACCTAGAGAAACTGTTGTAATTCACAACAAAAATATATCATATCCAAGGTTTGTAATTCCTTAATCTCTCAAAAACTTTTTTTTATCTTTATATCATAAAAAGTAGAGATTTACAAGCTTATCAATGATACACATTTTAACAAAAGTTCTGAATTGTTTTCCCCTTGAGGAAAAATTATTGTTGAAAGATACACGTGTACTTTTTGGGTTACTGCTCATGTTAGTCGTGCCGACAACATTCTTGAATGTAGTGCAGTTTTTTTTATCAGTTTCTTCGTTGAACGTGTGTGTGCTTATGTGCACTCATGTCTGTGCATATTGGAATAGGAATTAATATTTTAAATATATTCCACAGTATATCAACAGTAGATATTGTGGCAGGTATTTCTATATTATTTGAGTCCTTGTAGTAAAGTGTCTAGTCGATCAGCAATATTGCGAGCGTACGCTCAACGAAAATTAAAGCGCAGACGCGGCCTTTATGGATTTTCCCCTGGATTTCAACTCTAAAAGGAGGGGTTTTGATATGAACTGCTCAGAGGAAGAATCATTTGGATAAGGTGCATCAAAGGAAAACGAATTGACGAGTGAGAAAAATTTTATCCAACCGGAATTTTCTCTCATTTGTTTCAAACAAAAAAAATAATAAATAAAAGGAAACACTAAAATAAAATACAATTTGTGCAAAACATTCCCTTTTGTCGTGAGACCAAAAAGGGACAATAAACATGAGTCCTTATAGTGTATGTAATCGGATTTTGTCGCGTGACTTGGTGCGTGTGGTGTGAAAACGTGCGGCAGTCATTGGGCGTTGGGCCATCGATAGTCTGCTTAATACATGGCGCTACCACTACATCTGCCAATTTAAAAGTCTCGCGGCAATATTGCAATAGTGAGTTTCATGTCAATTTGTCTCCTCCCCCCCTTCTTTTTATCGTAAATTTTCTTCCTACTTTTTTCTTTTAATTTCAATTTTTCTTCTCTACAATTATTTTCTGCAAAAAAAATTTTTCAATATTTTTTCCCTTTTCTTTGAAAAATAAATCGATTGTTGTGTAAAAAAAGAAATACTAAAATTTATTTAAAAAATTTTTTATCTTTATGTTTTGAAAACAATTTTGTTTAATATCTTCAAGATAAATAGAAGAGTAAAGAGATAAACAATTTTTTTAATAGAATACTACAGTCTGTAAATACTGAAGTATTCACAGAATGTATGATTTTAAATTAGTAAAAATACAACGATTGGAAGTGCATTAATATATTTTTAGACAATTCCATTAAATCATTTGCAGATGCGCCATTTAAATCGTATAGAAGACAATTTACAATTTACAATTTTGCAATAATTTTAATTTTAATTATTCAATTTTGCTTCTTTTTAAAATTTTCCAGCAAAATTGATGTTTTTTTTTATTTGAAAGTATTAATAATTAATACTATAATTTATAATATAGTAAAATTATTTTTTATAACCTTTTAGGCGATAGAAAAATTTTAATATTAAAATTAATATTATAATTTATAATATAGTTAAATTATTAATAAAAATAAATTATCTTTTATAAACTTTTAGAAAACAGAAAAATTATTTTCATGTTCAAATTCAATTTAATCTTATAATAAAAATAAATTCTAAAATAAAATAAATAACTATTTTATATCAAAATTTATTTTTTTTTCAAAAATTGTAAATAAAAAAAAAGTTTGTTTTTGTTTTATTAGTAACAAAATAAAGTGTAACATCGATTTTTATCCATTTGGCAATTTGCCTAATGCAGTTCACTCATTAAGGTTAGAGACGTATCACGCGAGAAAATGCTATTTCATTTATAATTGAAATCTGTAAATCAAAGAACTAGGATTTAAAGGATTCCTTTTTAGATAAGGTAGAAAAATAAAAATTAAAAAAAATGCAAGAGAAATAAAAATAATGTTAAAAATTAAGAACTAAATAATGATTTTAAAAATTGACTGTAATATAATATTTTTAAAGGTACGTTTCCGTTACAGAAATTAGGAAATAATTTTCGAATTAAAAAGCAAGAAATTAACTAATTTTTTTATTTTGCCATCCTATTACTAAATTACACATGTCACTTGATATCTACTATTACAATATTATTTTGAATAACGTTTATACCAAGACGTGCATCAACATATTAAAATAAAGGTTTGATAAAGAACTGAAAATTTTGAAATATTTTTTGAAACAATTTTAAAAGTTTAGATTAATATATTTTTAGTCACTTTCACCTTCAGTGAATTATTTTTTCTCCAAAATATTAAAAACTATATTTTATAAAATTTAAAATATCAAATCTTTGACATATAATGTGTCTTGATAAGGCCAATGTAATTTGTGAATATAGCGTTAATAGGTGAATGTTGAATCATTAAATCTATTCCTGGAAGAAAATTAATTAAAAATTACGATTTTAGAATGTTAAATTACCTTCCGCCACGTTTTATCTTGATCGTGAGGCTTTCACTTACACCTGCAGATGTTTATCATTTTTTTTATCAATTTTGATAAAAAAGTTAAAATAAAAAGTCTTAAAAGTTTAAATAATTTCATAAAAAATGGTATTTTTAGTATATATTCAAAATTTTATCCTGAAAGTAAAAAATTATTAACTATATAAAGAGCATTAAAAAATATTTCAATATTTACGGAGAAGAAAAGAAAAAAGAAACCTAATTATTCTGTCTAGTATTTTTTATCAGTTAAAGAAATCTCGATTGATTTAGTAATTACATTAAATAATAATATAACATTTCAATTACCTAAAATTAAAAATAATTTTTGTTAATTTGTCTTAACTTAAAAATAATTTTTTTAACGTCCTAAAAGTTATAATTAACGTTTTTCTATTTAGGAATGTTTTTCTCAAATTACATTTTGATTGAAAAACAATAAAACTGAATTGGAAAATCTATTTATAAATTTAGAATAGTACGTTAGGCAAAAAATGGAAAAATTTTGTGAGAAATCATATGCTTTTAAATAACATTAGACAATATAAATAAATGTAAATCAAGGATGATAAAATGTTTTTATAGGCAACTTTAGGTAATACATACACAGCACCTATAGGTGGCATATGAAGGTTGATATACAGTATACCTGATACATAATAAATATTGCTTTTAAATTTTCAGATAAATCGAATGTCGCGAAGGATGATAGATACACAAGGCTAAAAAAAGCTTTGCCAAGTTGCAAGGCGGTATGGGTCTGCCACGATTATCATTAAAAAGATGTTTTCTATACGTTTTTTGCTTGACGGGAATGTTTTTAGTGATTATGAATGTGCGACAGAAGGAAATATGGCACAGTACACGTGCAGATGCAGGACAAATACAGGCCCTTCGAGTAGTGGACGGTCCTCAAGTAAGGAATTATTTAATAAATTATTATTTTTTTAAATCATCACAATTTTTTTTAATAAAAACACTAGAACTAAAACTAGAGTCGAGATACGGTCACCTATCTAAGTACTAGCCATACTCAAAGATGCTTAACCCCTATGTTCGAAAATATACCATCCATCAATTGTTTAAAAAAATTTTTTTATCCACCATATTGTATCCCCAATTTTGAATTTTGAAAATCCGACTGAAAATTCGTAATCAGCGACTCCAAAAACCCCCGAGTGACAAGTTTCAAGCGAATCCATGTAATTTTTAAATTTCTGAACCGCCATATTGGATTCGCCATTTTGAATTTTGAAAATCCGATTACAGATTCGTAATGAGCGATCTCAAAAACCCCCGAGTAACAAGTTTCAAGTGAATTCAATTATTTTTAAATGTCTTATCCGCCATATTGGATCCGCCATTTTGAATTCTAAAAATTTGATAACAAATTCTTAATGAACGATACTGAAAATTAATTAATAAGAAACTCAAATACATTCTTGACCCCGTTTATTATAGTTCAGTTACACATGAAATGGGTTAAGCCAAAAAATGAATTACATTTTCTCAATTTTAAAGTTCTTACTATCGCTTAATATTAAAATGTCAGAAATAAAGTAATATTGTCGTAGATTTAGATCTTATATTTACAAATAATCAATAAATATTTGCACAAAAATATTTCTGTTTCAATTTACTTAAAAGAACAGTCACATATGTAATTTTAAATCAATATTTTTATTTTACTTTAGGGAGTACTTCCACTTGTCAATAATATTTAAAATTATTCAATTTTCGTAATGTTTAATGTTTATTTATTAAAATTTTTAATAATAATAATAAATTCTTTTGTTTACTGTATTTATATTTTTATTTTCATGTATTTAAAATTTTTTATTTATATGTAATTATTTTTTTTATTTATTTTTTTTATTTATATGTATTTTATATTCTTAATAATAAAATTATTTTAAGGTCACGATGAATACAACGGTTGTGCAGAGTGTAGCAGAAAATATTTTAGATATTACAGACCCATCCAACAGACCGTGGTACATGAAAGGTGGAAAAAGAAGACCACAGCCTGCTGTGAAAAATCGACAAACAGGAAGAAGATTGGCACGACTTTGGCCCGATGAAGATACCAAAGATGATAGAATAACGAATCAGGTAAACATAGCATTAGTTTCTCATAAATATGGTTTGATTTTGATCAATTAGAAATTTTTTCCTCCCGATGGTATTAGTAATTAGAATTAGCTTGTACCTTTTTAAGATCCACAGTATTATTTAAGAAACCCTTGGATCTGTAACGTCGAGCACAATCTATGATAAATAAAAAATAATATCACGAAATAATAATTCTCCCCAAAACACATTTTAAACTCCAACCAGATAAAAAAAGTGAAATATGACTGATTTTTCAAGTATGTTATAAAAATTCCACACTTATCAAAATAAATAGAAGTACGATATTTATATTTCCCATGCAATAAAATGCATTCGAATAATCTAGGTTCAAACTTTAGAGTTGAGTTGAACAAGAAAATTAACACATACCAAAAATATTATTCATAAAATTTGTAATAATGTTAATTTTAATTAATATCATTTTTATAAACAGTTAAATTGTTAAATAATGAATTATTAATGAAAAGTTCAAATGTATATTATGAAATTAATTAATAGAGGATTCCTAGGTTAGTGGACAAAAGTCTAGACCTAAAATTCTTTAATTAATTAAGATTTATACTGAATGTTCCGACCGTCAAACGCCTGGCGCGGGGGCGGTGGCCAGTGGCCCAAGGTTGCTGGAAGGCAACAACGCATTGAAATTGCCCCAGATCATCGTGGAGAAGGCAAGAAGAAGAGGAAGTGCAAGCAGTGTAACAAGTCAAACCAGTTGCAGGTTTGTCTTCAGTAATGCAACTGATGTTGACATTACCAGCTGTAATGTTGATCGAGACAAATGCATTGAGCTGCGGAAAGATAATGCGGCATGCATTTTAAAATTGGAGGAAGAGGTCAGCAAGATGCTGAAGACCTGTGATGTCCAGAAGAATGTCAGTATGACAATCAAGGATGGACTTAAAAGCCTAACATCGCTCGTAGAGGAAGTAAAGTCGAAGCACGAAGCAGCTGAAATGGAAGACCAACACTTCTACCAGGGATTGGACTGGTCCGAAGAAGCACGCAGGGATCGAAGACTAAAACGAGATCGTTTCAATACAGCTATGCTTAGAAACGTTGTCTTAGAATCTCAGAAGAGGAGAAGGAGTAGCCCTGAGTCAATCATGGACTCAAAAAAAAAGAAACGTGAGGAAAGGCCTCCAAAAAATACTGAGGCTAGAGTGACAAGGATGCCAAGCCACACAAGCAAAGAAAAACAGCATCGAGGATCAACGATGATTATCAAGGTCGCTGAAGGCATGATGTACGCGCAGTCCTGGGAAAGTTTTGTAGAGAGGTGAAGCCAGAGGCCAGCAATACAAGAGTTGTGGGAGCAAGACCCACCAAGAAAGGAGACCTTCTGATCAAAATTGGAAGTTCTTCAGACAGGGAATCGTTCACCAAAGAGGTGAAAGAGGTAATTGGAGACCTGGGTAGGGTGCAGTTGGCGGATAGCCTTACAGAAATTGAGGATGTTCAGGAGGCCCTGGAAAGAATATCGAAGTTACCAGCAGAAAGCAGGAAACTGACGGTCCTTGGACCAAATAGACGAGGAGTTAAGCTCGCCATTGTAGCCACTAACCAGGAAGACGCGAACAAGCTTGAACATCTTGGACACATAAAGGTTGGCTTTTTGTCTTGTCCAGTCAGGAGAAGAATAATGGTTGTAAGGTGTCACAAATGCCTTGACTACG
>JUFY01027331.1:0-21245 GCA_001855655.1 Leptopilina clavipes | reverse complement strand
TAATTATTATATTTAATAATAATTATATTATAATTATAATAATAATAATTATTATTATTATAATTATTATAATAATAATAATTATTATTATTATAATTATTATTATTAATAATTATAATTATTGACAATTTAATTATTAATCTATGTCATTGAAACTAAATGAAATATAATCTCCCCATGTATAAGAGTCAGCTCCTCTTATATACTTTCCAATACATCTCGCTTACGAGAGAATTCTCCTGCCATCTGGACGGGAACTTACAGAACTAATGGCGCGAAATTCAAATCGAATGAAACAAGAAAGCAAACTAGGTAAAAACTCTCAGTCAAATATTGGATGAAAATTGAAATTTGACGCTAGGAATTGGTTTCGCTGCCTGGGATCAATATTGGCGACGACAATACTGGCCCTATCATGGTTTCCCTTTCAAAATTGCTCTAATCTTACGCTAAACGAATTTTTTCCCCTATCCGAATTCAATTTACAAACATAAAAGTGGCTTTTTATTTCAGTACGTTTCAATATCAAAAGCAGCTGATAATGTTTCGTTTAGAAGCAGATATAGTACAGGGAGCAATAAAATATAATACAGCGAAATATATATGGAGGAAATATATATATCCAGAATAAATTCATAGGAAGTTGAAGATTGAATGCAATGCATTGATGGAGTTTCTTATAGAGAGTGAGATTCTCATTCTTCGGCAATCTGCTCTTACTTAAAAAAAAAAAAAATAAGCGAGAGCAAGGTCGGCAGTAACACCGATCGTTAAGGAGCCTTTTACCTCGAGGGTTACACGAGGTGTGTTCCCATCCATTCGCAGACACGATACAGTATGAATCTGCCCTTTCGATCCAGGATAGGCTCCATGTGTATATAATACACGTATATATACATATAATACCCAATCTGTGTATATACTTGAATCACGATACAGGTAGTGGGCGGACAGAATGTGATTCTCCAGAGGGTCTAGGGTCCAAGAAAAAAATCCCTCATGAATCCTACATCTTGTCGGATTTAGTGTATATATATACATTGGCCGAAAATGCCGGTTTCACATATTCATATACATGCAACCGGTTCCAACGACCGTGAAACACGACCTGATCTGGGCAAAAAAAAGAAGCTCCAAGCGATACACTATTATAAAAAAAAAAGAAATGCGCATACATTAACTGTTATTTATGTACTTACGCATTTCATACACCCCGGCGTATAAATAAATGCAAAAATATCTACATTCCACTCGCGTAAGAAAATTCTGGTTAGAATAAACAGAGTTATATCGTTTTCTGACTTTGCCTTGCACTGTGCAAATCGCAAATGTTCCTGAAAGTGGTTTTCGTTTTTTTTCTCTTCGTTAAAAACATGGGAAACATTACTGTAAAAGTTTCTGATCAATTTAATAAGAATTTATTCCCATCGAAATATTTATTCAATGGAAAATCGAATTTAATTCTTCAAGTCTGCGATAGTCGTAGTCGTTAAAGCGCTGTTTTGAGATCTCGTGTCTAGGGTTCGATCCCTCTCGGGGTTTTGAAATTTAAATTTAATTTTCAGTATTATTTTTACGAGAAAAAGAAGACAAGAAATAAACTATATAAATAATACTTTGAAACAGGGTTTAGCTGTAACGGATATTGACTTGCATTCGATTTGCGTCGTTCAGAAATTTAAGAAAATGACCGGAAACAATTTAGCGGTCTCGTAGACGGTGGAGCGTCGAAGAATCGTGATAGTTATGTAAAGTATATAGATGCCAGATGTGTGAAGGCTTTAAATCTTGGAGCAAAATGAGAAGAATGGATGCATGCCAAAGTGAACAAAAGAGAGAGAAAGAGAAAAATGAGAAAAAATTGCAGAAAGAGAGAGAGAGAGAGAGAGAACGGAAAGAAGCGCCCTGGGGGCTCGTCCGGTTAGAATCAGCCGCATACAAGAACAAGACAAAAGGAGGGCGGAAGAATGAGGAGGCATAATACTTTTCCCCCTCTTCTATATAATCACCAGTTGACCCCCACCTCAAGGTAATTCTAGATGTGGAGTAAAGAAGAAGAAGACCCCCTTCGGTCAATACAAAATTGAGAATTATCTTCAAGGTTAAACTCTTTCTAGACTACATCATCTTGAAATTCCATCTAGAAATGAATCTTGTACTTTAACGAGTGAAAACAGATAAAAGTTGAGGGAGGAGGGGGTCTCAGAATGGAATAAAGAGAAGGAAAGAGAAGAACGACGTCCTCGAGGCACAACATTCTGGGTTAATGGCACGGTCGTAATGGTAGCGCGTGACTTGAAGAGGAAGGTGGACTTATATCAGTGTGTTGTGGTGCACCAGTCTATGTCATGTTAACCTATGCTTAAATCTAATCATTATAATTCTATCGTGCAAGATAGGACGACGTAAACACTCAGAGAAGTCACCTACTTTAAAATTTTCATTCTTAGTTCTTTCTAATTGTTTCAATATTCATTCGTTTCTGCCAATTTTATCACTCCATTATAAATCACTTATTAATTTATTAATTTATTAATAATTTATTAATAATTAATAATTAATAAATATTATTTCATGGTATATAATTCCACTGATGCTGATTTACGAACGCCTTGTAAGTTTGGATCCAATCTTGAGAGAATGTTACCAAGACAGGGTCAGTATGTCCTTGCCAATATTGACCCAAGTTTGACAGTAACTAATCCCAAGTCTGAATATTCGATCAGTATTATATCCCAATAGTTATTTTTATTATTTATTTCCAATTTGTCTGCTTTCCCTCTTCAAACGATTTGAATTTCCCGCCATTAGTTCTGTTATTTCCCGTCCAGATGGCATGAAAATTCGCTCGTAAACGAGATGAATTGAACGGTCTATAAAAGGAACTGACTCTTTTACACGGGAAGATTATATTTTGTTTAGTTTTAATTACATACGGTAAATAATTACATTGTTAATAATAATAGTAATAATAATAATAATAATAATAATAATAATAATAATAATAATAAAATATTATTGTTGCCAAAATAAATAATTTTTTGGTTGAAAATGAATGTTTATTTGATTCGTCTCTTGGGTCTATATTTTGAATCAATATTTGCCTAACAGTTATTTTCCTAGTTTGTTTTCTTGTTTCATTCGATTTGAATTTCGCGCCATTAGTTCTGTAAGTTCCCGTCCAGATGTCAGGAGAATTCTCTCGTAAACGAGATGGAGCGAACAGCCTATAAGAGTTAATTTATCCCCTAGAACTAATTTATGAGAATCTGCTGTACCGAAATTAGGAAAAAATGCCACCTTTTGAATTTCGAAACACTGCTTAGTGAAACAGATTAGTTATAGTTTTAGCTTAGTTATAATTTTTACATTCTCATTTTTTAGTATAAATAAAAAAATCCTACGTACATGAAAATGTTTGCGCATGCACATCTACATGAATACGCAGACAGAGGCTCTTCTCGCAGAATGAATCGTTTCATGTGCCAAACTAGGGTGTGGATATGTCGAGTCTAGTAAAAGTGTGTATGAATATGGGTGTGTCAGTACACGACATTGTGATCGAACTTCAATTAGTGCGGCTGGGCAATTAGAGCCGCTATTTCTGCAAGTTGGTCAATGGCACTATAACTATATATATATATACATGAGCGGCATCAAGACTCTTATATTTGTGTCTCGGGACACTTTCACGACTTGGTATTATTTGCACGCGCCATTACACAGTATTCGCTTCTATATACCTACATGCATACACGCCGACATGCAATAAAGTGCAATCCACGCTTATTATACCCTTTCCCTCTACAACCCACACACACAGAAAACTATTACTCCGGCGCAATGTCGCTCTATCGATCGATGTTCCTTTGAAATCGAGACATAACATGAATTATTTCCCCTCTCATGTGGACTGGGTCTCAAAAGAAAAAAATTATCTCCTCCGTAGTAAAAATGGATTGTAATTTAGGTAATTTAATCCCGTTCTGAAAATTTACACCGGGCCCTGGTAGGGGCCAAGTGTGGCGCTGGTCAGGCTGTGTCTAAATCAGGGCATAAGATCGAAACGTGCTGAATTTGCGCTACTTTGCTCTATTTAAAATAGGGCTCTAACAGGGGCCTTGCAAGAAACTAGAAAAACTAGCTAGACCCCTACTAGAGCCCTCTTAGGCAAATAGAACAAAGTGGGGAAATTTCTGCATGGGAAATTCTTACTTCATTCTGTTTAGAATTACTCATCAAAGACACAGACTGTCCAGGGCCTAACCTGGCTTTGATCAGGCATAGATACAGCCAGGTCTGGCCCCAGTTAGATTTCCTTTTTTTAAAAGAAGTAAATATATTTACTTCGTCTTTTAAAAATATTTAAATATATTTACTTCCTTAGATAGGGACAGTAATGGCCCTGGTAGGGGCCAGGATTGGCTCCAGTCGGTCTTAAATAGGGCTTCATACTGTTGCTCCGAATTGGACCCAGTTTCAATATACCCGTGTAGAAATCGAAAAACCTAGCCCCAGTCTATTTTGAAACGCCTCACCTAATTAGAGCCCGGTTTGGCCAAATCTGGCGGAAAAATGGCTTCGTCCTATGATCCAAATTGAGCCAGGTGATTTATTTTTCCTAGTCTCGGCCCCGACCGAAATTTCTATACAGGTGGAAAGAAACCTGGCTCTGACCGGGTATAAAGCACAATGAAGAAATTTACACAATTTTCTCAAAATTTCAAGAATAATTGAATCTGATAAAATCAACTTTTTTTAACCATAAGAAAATGAGACAATGCTCAATAAAGAAAGTCAGGGAACTTCTTATATATACATATGTATGAAGGAATGTCGGCAAATAAATGTTGATTAAAGTCTCTGATGGTGTGGGTATAGGAATTGCAATTCTATATCTGTTACGTAAGACCGTTATAGAGTTATATTACCACTTTGTGTATGATCGCGCGTCGTCTAAAAGTCATCGTCTTCGTGCGCTCCGGGAGTTAACAGGCAGCAAGAAGGTTTATATACACACTGTTTAAGAAAAAAAATTTATTCAAATGTATGATAATTTATTATCGGCATTACTATGCGTTTTGTGGCGTGTAATGCGAAACGCACGTGCATGCAAAGAAACACATACACGCACACATTTATAATTGTATGTTGCTATCATCATATACGTACAACTATATAGCCGACACCTGGCACACCAACAACTTCGTTTTTTTATCATTTTTTTTTTATTGTTATATCCCGTTCCCGCATGACTTAAAGCCCGCATCGAGTAACCACAAGTTAGCAGCAAAAAAAAAGGCGTTAATTATCTCAAGTGCCTAAGCAAGGAAACACGAAAACTATAAATGGAACATTGTTTACCAATTCGAGTGAAAAATATTCAAAAGGTGATAAATTTTCATTCTTTCGTAATTTTTGTATAAAAAAAAATCCGGGTGGAAAGTTTGATCTGGGCCTGGCTAGGGCCAGGTCGCGGCCACAGGACAAATTCTTATATTAAATTGGGCCCTGGTCTGAACAAGGGAAGCCAGTCTGGGGCCAGGTCGGTCGCCGTGTTTCAACAAGGTCAGGGCCGGGTCGGTGAATTTCTGCACGGGATGGTCCCAATTCGTAATGAAACACTTGGGCCAGACCAATGATCGGGCCATGATCGGGCATAGATAGGGCCAGTTTTAGCCCGTTAGAGATTGTTGTAAACGGGCTGAAATAGGGCTTCGTTCTGTGGCCCAGATCGGGTTTCGTTTCCCGACTAGAGCCCGGTCAAAATTTCCATACTTCACTTTTTAAAAGAGGTAAATATTTTTACTTCTTTTAAAAAAAGGAAATCTAACTGGGGACAGACCTGGCTCTATCTATGCCCGATCAAAGCCAGGTCTGGCCCAAGTCAGGCTGTGTATTTCATTCCAAATTGCAACCATTTTTTTTCGATTAAAATTATGAAAAAAAATTAACTACCTTTAAATTCTAATCTTTCGTTTATCAAGAAGAAAATAATTGTGCAAATATCGAAACAATTTCCCTGTGCTGTCTGCGAAACTTTATTTTTACACCCGTATTTAATAATAATTGTTTAAATTCCCTCTTTAAAACACTTTTTGCAGTTAAAATGTTATTTGGTCAGTCAGGTCAACAATGAGGTCGAACATCAATTAATGCTTACTTTAAAAGTAGATTTACTACTTTCAGTTTAAAAAAAAGTAACGATTCACTTATAATATAAATAGCACATTGACACGAAAGAATTTTGTTTTTATCAAAAAACGAACAAAATTCTTCCATTAATAAAAAAATAATCTTAATTAATAAAAAAAACATATTTGTCAATAATTAAATTAATCATTAGATTAAATCAAAATAAATACCTAAGCAAAATTCTATTTTACATCCAATATGAAAAATCAGCGGACGGAATAATATGAGAAAAAAATGAGAATATAAAAAATTGGAAAAGAAATTTCCTCATATTGATATGATTTCCACTTTTAAAATGTGTTGCTATAATAGAATTTGTCTCATAGAAGAGATAAAAAACTTCCATTTACATTTTAATGAGATTAGAACGAGAGGAAAAATGACCTGTTTTTATTAAAGAAAACAATGTCACAGGGGAGGGGAAAAAAACGATCTGAATAAGTCAAGACTCAAGAGACTCGTAAATTCGTAGGAGGGTCATGTTTCATGCACGTGTGCACCAGACACGCGTTGCCTCTCTTGTCGGAAAAGTTTAGGGCAGTAAAACGTGACCTCACCCAAAAAAAGGAGAGAGAGAGAGGGAGAGTGAAAGAAAGAAAGAAAGAAAGAAAGAGAGAGAGAGAGAGAGAGGGGGGGGGGGAGAACAAAAAGAAAAACAGGCAAATTAAAAGGAAACATATTCATGTGGTCCATATAGTGAAGATACCATTCCACGGCCTATTAATAAAATATGTATAACTATAACTGCCCGACCATCCACGATGAATCTATTTTCCAACGCACAGGTCTCCCGCAGTGTTTTAAGCACGCGAGAGAGAGAGAGAAATATACATATATGTATAGTTATTCTTGGAGAATAATAAACGACTTTTCTCGCTTCTCTCTTCTACACCGTTTTTGTCTGTTTCATTTTATACAAGCGTTTTTGTTTTTCTTTCCTTTTTTTTCGACGCGCGTTCAACCAACTTTTAGATTTAGCACACACAATGACTTGGCACACTGTAAAAAGTAGGTACAAAGTGCAGTCGTGTGATTCAACACTTTTAAAAATACTTATATATATACAGATCAAGCCCCTCAAAAAAAGTTGCGGATGAGTTTTGCTATCAGTCAGTCGAATACCAAGAATTTTGTTGCGCATTTGACTCCAAAGGTCTACTTTTAGTTTCCTTTTTTCCAGGAACCAATCTTTAAGAGCGATTTACAAGATTATAAAACAGAGTGAACAAGATTTTTATATTTTAATAATAAATATTTCAACATGAGGATTATTTTTTTACATGTGCAGAAACTATTTTTACAACTACGCAGTAAAATGATATCTTGTTTTTCTATATAATTTTGATTGATTAGTAATTTTTCTTTTTCTTTTGGTTAATTAATTATTGTAAAACTCACATGTATTGTTTGGAATTGCTATTACTGAGTGATCCGTAAATTGGAGGCAATTATTGCACCGAACATCCAATTTTGTTTCAATTAAAAGTCCACAAGATTACAATCGATATTTCTTCCCCTTTAGATTAACCTCGCTTCAAAGGAATGAAAAAAAAACCCTTGTCAATTTTTGCGCCTCCCCCGTTGAACGTTCAAATGAAGAAAAAAATTATTTTATTGTATCAAGTTCGAATTAATTAAATAATAAATTAATTAATAGTATTTCCATTTTGTTTATTAACAAATAGCACTACTAATTTATTTACTAGTATAACAAATAGCATTGCCAATTTATTTATTAATAAATTGCGTTACTATTTTTTATTAACAAATTGCATGACTAATTTATTTACTAACAAATAGCATTATTTATTAATAAATAGCGTTACTATTTTATTTATTAACAAATAGCTTTACTAATTTATTTATTAATAAATGGCGTTACTATTTTACTTATTAACAAATATTACTACTAATTTATTCATTAACAAACAGCATTGTCAATTTATTTATTAACAAATGGCATTTCCAATTAATTTATTAATAAATTGCGTTAATATTTTACTTATTAACAAATAACACTATTAATTTATTCATTAACAAACAACATTGCCACTTTATTTATTAACAAATAACATTGCCAATTAATTTATTAATAAATAGCGTGACTATTGCTTTTATTAACAAATAGCATCACTAATTTATTTACTAACAAATAGCATTATTTATTAATAAATAGCGTTACTATTTTGTTTATTAACAAATAGCATCACTAATTTATTTACTAGCAAATAGCATTATTTATTAATAAATAGCGTTACTATTTTGTTTATTAACAAATAGCCTTACTAATTTATTTATTAATAAATGAAGTTACTATTTTACTTATTAACAAATAATACTACTAATTTATTTATTAACAAACAGCATAGTCAATTTATTTATTAACAAATAACACTGCCAATTTATTTGTAAATAATTAGCGTTACTATTTTATATTAAAAAATATCATCATTAATTTATTTACTAACAAATAGCAATACTAATTTATTTATTGATAATTAGCGTTACTGCTTTTTATTAACAAATAGCATCACTCATGTAATATTGTAGTGACAGTGAATGATTGTTTGCTGATACTTGCAGTAATTATGAAATAATTTTTGTCTATAATAATCGTTGACAATAAATTGTTTTTAGTGACAATATGATAGTTAATTACTGACGGTTACAAAAACATTAATGATGGTTGTTACGTCAGTGTTTGGTATTAATATAACCCCGAGGGCATTTTTCCCCATGAATTTCTTTGGAATTTTTTTATTTTTTCACCTCTTTTGACCCCTTTCTCATTATACGGTTAAAGGATATCTTGATTATGAGTGTATGGTACATTCTTGTCTGTCTCCCTTACTCCCTCATTTCCTCTTTCCGCTCCCTGTCTCGAGGTCGCGCACACACACAACTTGTCAAAGGGCGAACGAACGAACGAACGAACGAACGAACGAACGGAGATGGTGATGGAAAAAAAAAGAAGTGAAAATAGAATAAGAATTGAAACTGGTTTTTGAAAGGACACTGTAATTATTTCCTCCACCCTCATTCCATAGTCTGTGTGTATGTATGTATATTCCAGTTGAAAAAAAAGAAAGATAAAGGGTTCTTTGGTCGGTGAAAACTTTATCCATATATATATATGTGACGCGACCCGAAGAAAGGTACCTAAGAAGCAAAAAATTATAGGTTATGTTTATGATTGTTTTACCTTGATTAAAGGATTTTTTTTTATTTTGTAAAATGAAAAATAATTTTTTTTCAATATTTTAGATATAAGAAAAACTTAAAAATCATTATTTTGCATTGAAAGTTAATCCTCTTTATGTATTTTCACTTTCAAAATGACAAACATAACCTATAACTTTTTGCTTCTTAGGTACCTTTCTTCGCGTCGCGTCACATATATATATATATTTCTTCCTTTATTGCGAAGGGCACGAAAACTTGAAGATAATTACAAATAGCTCATCCTTTAAATAAATTTATAATTAATAATTAATTTAAATAGATGCATTCAAGTTGAATTGTAGAAAAATCCAGTGGTGGGAGCAACTAGTGCAGATATGGTAGTTACAACTACTATTAGTTACATATACTAATAGTTAAAGGTATTATTAGTTACATAAACCAATAGTAGAAGCTACTATTAGTTGCATAAACCAATAGTTGAAGCTACTATTAGTTGCATAAACCAATAGTTGAAGCTACTAATAGTTACCTAAACAAATGGCTAAAGCTACTATTAGTTGCATAAACCAATAGTTGAAGCTACTAATAGTTACCTAAACAAATGGCTAAAGCTACTATTAGTTGCATAAAGCAATAGTTGAAGCTACTAATAGTTACCTAAACAAATGGCTAAAGCTACCTATTAGTTGCATAAGCCAATAGTTGAAGCTACTATTAGTTGCATAAACCAATAGTTGAAGCTACTATTAGTTGCATAAACCAATAGTTGAAGATACTATTAGTTGCATAAACCAATAGTTGAAGCTACTACTAGTTGCATAAACCAATAGTTGAAGCTACTAATAGTTACCTAAACAAATGGCTAAAGCTACTATTAGTTGCATAAACCAATAGTTGAAGCTACTAATAGTTACCTAAACAAATGGCTAAAGCTACCTATTAGTTGCATAAACCAATAGTTTAAGCTACTATTAGTTGCATAAACCAATAGTTAAAGCTACAAATAGTTACCTAAACAAATGGCTAAAGCTATTATTACTTACCGAAAACAATAGTTAAAGCTACTATTAATTACATAAACCAATGATTGAAGCTACCATCAGTCATACAAACCAATGACTAAAACTGCTATTAGCTACATCAATCAAGAGTCAAATCTACTAACCTAAGACAATATTTAAATCTACTATTGGTCAAATAAACTAATAGTTAAAGCTACTGTCAGTTACATCAAGCAACTGTTAAACCAATAGTTAAAGCTACTATTAGCCAAATAAACCAATTGTCAATGCTACTGCAGGTTTCATCACCCAATAGTTGAATTTTCGATTAGTTAAATCAACCAATATTTGAAGCTACTATTAGTTACATAAACCAATAGCTGAAGATACTATGAGTTACATAAACCAACAGCTGAAGCTACTATGAGTTACAAGAACCAATAACTGAAGCTACTATTAGTTGCATGAACCAATAGTTGATGCTACTATTGGTCATAAAAACCAATATATAAAAGCTAAAAATAGCTGCATAAACCAATGGCTAAAAATACTATTGATTACCAAAAAGAATAATTGAAGTCACTATCAGCATCAAAAACCAATATTTGACGCTACTAATAGTTACAGAAACCAAAGGTTAAATCTACTATTAGCTGCATATGCCACAAAGCTACCATTAGTTACATTATAACCATTGGTTGAATCTAACGTTCGCTGTGTAAAAATTATTCTCTAAACGATTATGATGATTATTAATAGAAATTCTCATCCATTATATCATCTACTCTATTTTTTTCAACACAAATGTTTATGACTGTCACAACTGGCTGTCATTTGAAACAATAAGTTACGATAGTAGTTTATAATTGTCCATGACATGTAAGAAACATTAGTTGTTACATATACCATCAATTATTGAAACTAAAAGCGCTTATAAATGATCCCTGGAAATGGGAGCTATTATCATTGAAAATAAAAATAATTGATTTTAATTTTACTGTTGTTTAATTCGTGTACAGTTGTTTTGCAGTTGGTTATACGGCTATGCTATGTACTTAAGAAACCAGACGATAACTTACTGGGTCGATAACCCGAGCGGGCTTCGTAGGTCGATGATAAAAACGCGTATTCATGGGCGACGTGTTGCGTCCTGATGAAGATTAACTGCCATCAAGACGTCGTCTTCGTGAAAATGAAAGGGAGAGAGAGAGAGAAAGACTAGCTTTTTTTTGTTAATATTTTTCGATTTTTGATCCAAATACTCCCTGAAAGGGGAAAGATGAATCATTAAAAATATACTAACCCAATTAGAAAAATACATCAAGTATTTACCAAATTTACCAGTATCTACCAAGCTGAAAAACAAATTCCAATTTTTTTTACCTCCGTAATTTCGTGCAATTATTATTGATCAAAAAAATACTGTCAGAAGTGTTCAAATCATGCGTGAAAAATCTGACTTTTCATCGTCCATTAGGATTAAAGGAAGTTTCCCCTATACAGAATTGACAATCAATCAAGTTTCTCTCTTGCTAATGCACGTTAGAAAAATTCATTCAACCGTAAATACGAACCCCATTTTGATTTTTAAAGGGTATGTATAGCATTAAATGGAAATTTTCAAACTAATTAATTTTTGCACCCACTGTATTATTATAATGAACTTAATCTCCAAGAACAATAAATAGAAGATCAATTAGATGAGTATGTTTACAAAGACAAATGGAAGAGTATAGTGGTGTATGGTTGTGTGTTTGTAAATGTTCTCAAACGGAGGGGAAATGAGTCGAAGTTTAGACAATTATGCACCCTCTTTGAAAACTAGTAGTATAGTTGGTTGTGTGTTGTTGTTCCCCCAACGTTTGTCCATCCATCTTACCGGGGAACATTTACCAAAACCTAAATAACTGTAAATTACCCTCTCGAAATTTCTCTCAATTTCCAATCTCATATTCCTCTTGGATTATTTACATGGAAGTGTTTGTTTATCTTCTTGTCAAATGGGAGGAAATTCATTAGGATTTATTTCGACAAATTTTCTGAGAAATAATAGACTGAATAACTCCTATTCCTATTCTTATTCCTATTCCTACCACATAATACAAATAGTCACTATCATTGAGTACAACTACCATTGAAAACGAGTACCAGATACAACCACTAGAATATATTAACAATTTAAAATGTTTTTTTAATTGGAGTTCGACTAACTTTTGTTCCGTTTGTTTGTCTGATTTTCCTTAAAAAGGATCATATTATTCAAAATGATAATAAGAAATTAGAGAATGAATTTTCCTTCGTCTTTTGAAAATTTGACAAGTATATAATTAAATTATTTTGCAAGTGAAGTTAGAATAATGCCTGCTTTGTGAGGGTTCTTAATTAACGATGACCCTATAGTTGATTAATCAGAGCATAAAATCTGATAATACACATACCTAGATACGTAACAATATAGAACCATTTTAATTAGAGTAATAAATGAAATAGAATTTCAGTAATAACAACAACAATAATAATAATAATAATTCTAACAACACTAATAATAGTAAACTAATTAATTAATTAACTTCTTGCCACATATGGACAAATTTCAAGTCGAATATCAGATTGCATGCCTTACAAATTGGTAACAAGAGTATCGAAAATAATTTTTGAAACAAATTAATTAACGTTAATTATTTTTGAAAAAGAAATTAACATTTTCTTAATAAAAAGGGATATGTATTTAATCGAGTATCTAAAATTCAAAGGGAAACTGAAATTCCACAGTTGCTCAAGAGATATAAAGTATGATTAACGAAAAAAACTCGAGGGAAAAATACATAATTTTTATTGGACATTTATAATCTCATTTGTTTTTCATATATATATTTATAAATACGAAAATAAACTCTAAAAGTACAATTAATTCTGATGAAATTCAGATAATAAAAGCAGGGGTTCTAATTATTATATTATATTATTTATCGACGTGCAGATAAGAACAGTTAATCACTGATTGAACAAAAGTAAGACATCCGTCAATCACATCAGTTCATTTATTATCTGTGACTAAGATAATAATGTACGTAAATTTTATATATTTTTGAATGTATATAGTTATATAGCTTGCTCTAGAAATCATAGTTGTAAACGTATTGCGACAGCTGTACGCTCACGGTTCGACGATTATGATAATAGTTGAGAGAGAGAGAGAGAGAAGGAAAACTCTCAGTTACAATGTGTATAACTATTATTGTTGCCTTGCAAGTGGAAGTAAAGTGCACGCACCATTGTTTTCCATCAGAGAAACTGGCTGGGTCATCGACACGTGTGGGCTAAATCGTGAATGCCATATTTTATTTGCAACGAAAAAAAATACTCCCATCTGCGCACTATATATATACTATCGATGTTCGTACAATTAATTGAAGCCTCTCCCACGCATCAGTTCGCCAACACCCCCGCGTACATTCTATTTTCATGATAATTTATCTTCCTTTTTTTCCGCACAGTTCATCATCTCTTTATAATTTAGTTCAATGAAATCGAGAATTATAAAAAATAGCGAAGCCATTTGACTAATGTCACTAAAAATTACCAGTTGTTTCGGAAATATTCCACTATTATATTAATTATAGTAATTAATAATTCATTATTAAGACGTCATCAATGTTTCGAGTTATCAATGATTCAAACAATCTAAGAAACTACCAGAGAATCAAAGTACCAATGGTTTAAAGTTCAAACTATCAATGTTTCAAACAACCAAAGAAACTGCTAAAGAATAAAAGTGCGAATGGTTCAAACAACCAAAGAAACTGCCAAAGAATAAAAGTACGAATGGTTCAAACTATCAATTGTTCAAACTATCAATGGTTCAAACAACCAAAGAAACTGCCAAAGAATCAAAGTACGAATGGTTCAAACTATCAATGGTTCAAACAACCAAAGAAACTGCCAAAGAATCAAAGTACGAATGGTTCAAACTATCAATTGTTCAAACTATCAATGATTCAAACAACCAAAGAAACTGCCAAAGAATCAAAGTACGAATGGTTTAAACTATCAATTGTTCAAACTATCAATGGTTCAAACAACCAAAGAAACTGCCAAAGAATCAAAAAACGAATGGTTCAAACTATTAATGGTTTAAACAACCAATGGATAATACAATCAATGGTTCAAACTACTAAAAAAATTCAACTGACAATGTTTTGAACTACTAGTGGATTATGCAACCAATGGTTCAAACTATCAACGACCAATAGTTCAAACTACAAACGGTTCAAACAATCAAAGGTTCAAAAAACCAACAAATCGTATTATCAATGGTTCCACCTGACAATGGTTCAAATTATCAAAAAATAAAACTACCAAAGGTTCAAACTATCAAGGTTTTAAACAACCAATGGTTCAAATAACTAACGAATTAAACTGTGAATCGTTTAAACTACCAATGATTCTAATTTCCAACGAATAAAACTACTAACGTTTCAAACTATTCATGATTTAAACTACCAAATGTATTAAACTATCAATGGTTCAAATTATCAACGAATAAAACTACCAACGGTTCAAATTGACAATTGTAAAATTACCAAATGGTTAAAACTACCAATGGTTCAAACTATCAATTATTTAAACTACCAATGAATAAAATTACGAATGGTTCAAAATATAAATTATTTTAAATTACCAAATGTATCAAATTGCCAATGGTTCAAATAGCAACGGATAAAACTGTCTGGTTCAAACTAGAAATGGTTTAAAGTATCAATGGGTTAAATTACTAATGGTTGAAATTATCAACCAATAAAACAACCAACTGTTCAGAGTTCAAACTATTAATTGTTTGAACTAGAAAACGACCAAGTGTATCAAACTACCATTGAATCAAACAGTGAAACAGCTCACTGAAATAGTGAAACAGTTCAAACTACCAATGGATAAAACTACCATTCCTTCAAACTTATATTGGTCGATGTTGCAATTGGTCAAAAATATCATTTCCTTGCAGTTACCATTAATTGAACAATATTAAACCTATCACTGATGAATTCACGTTTATTAATTAAAACTAGAAATCTTCAAAGCGAAAAAAATCAGCGATAATTAGATTTGTCGCAATTGTAAGTATGAAATTGATTCAAACAGGATAGTCATAAAATGATAATAATCACAAATTCTCTATTTTATCAGCGAATTAACGCTGTTTGAATCAGCTGCATATTTATAACTGCAAATCAGCGACGTCTCGCTGATTCAAATTTAGAGAGAGAAAGAGAGAGAGAGAGAGAGAGAGAGAGAGCAAACGTAATTAACAGACGTGCAATTCATTTTCTGTTAATTAGTTATACCAACTTCTAATAAAATCCACTCTATTATAATTTACTCTATTATAATACCTCCTAATACAGTGAAAATTAACTAATAATAATAATTTCAATTCCTTGAAATAGCGACAAAATATTAAATTTTTTTTCTCATGCGTCACATTATGTAAATACTGGTAAATAAAAATATTTCAGTATTTAAAAAATTAAAAATAGATAAATATTTGTCAAGAATGTTGCTAAGGGATTTTACTTTTGAATATATATATAAACTTGAAGCGCCTATTGGAATAAATGCAGCAAGTCGTGCGTTATCAATCGTTATCTCTCTCTGAAAAATGGTTCGAGAGTTGCCAAATGATATGAAATTCAATGTATATATAGTGATGAGGTCGGAAAAAAGGTCTCTCTTTTTTTTCTCTGACGCAAGACAATCGTTTTTTTTAACATGTTAAATAAACAAGTTGGATTACAAATTGACATGGCAAACACACATGACCTTCGAACGATCAAATTCAATTTTTTTATTCCTTTTATCTTTTATCTTTTATCTTATTTCATTATATACGGAAATAAAAATTTTTTCCTCAGGTATTATTCGTTTATAATAAACCTGTTACAAGCAAGATCATTATTTACACCTTGTCAATAATAATTAATTGCAAATTTTCATTTCATTTGCTTAAGAATGCGAATAAAAAAAAGTATTTCTTCTCATGAGAATCTTTAAAGAAAATTGATATTTTGAATGCAAAATAGAAACAATAAAATGTATAAAATGTAAAGAGTTTTTGTACTTTTACTTTCTTTTTCTTACACTAATATTAAATCAAGAGGACATAAAATATTTTCCGTCAATATTCTAAAATTTTTTTCATTTTATTAATTTATTTCTTTACTTCTTCCATCAATTATAGAAATATTTCATTATTCTGTAAAATTATAATTTGCCAAATTATCCATTTTTTAGTCATTTATCATATTTTTTATTATATTTTTTAAATATTTTTTTAAATTAAAATTCAAAATTATTTATAATACTGTTTTTTTAACTTTTAGTCGATTAATTTTCTTTTCTGAAATTATGATATCGTGAAAATTTGATATTAGTAGTAAAAATCAATTTTAGTCAGACAATGATTTGAATTTTTGCAACTTTAATATCAGTAGTAAAAGTCAATTCAAGTCAGACAATGGTTTAAATATTTGCAATTTTAATATCAGTAGTAAAAGTAAATTTTAGTCTGACAATTTGTTATTAGTAGTAAAAATCAATTTCAATCAGACAATGGTTTGATGTCCTTCAATTTTTATCAGTAGTAAAAGTAAGTTTTAGTCAGACAATTTGTTATTAGTAGTAAAAATCAATTTTAGTCAGACAATGATTTGAGTTTTTGCAATTTTAATATCAGTAGTAAAAGTAAATTTTAGTCAGACAATTTTCTTTTCAGTAGAAAAAGTCAATTTCAATCAGACAATGGTTTGAATTCTTCTAATTTTAGTATCAGTAGTAAAAGTAAGTTTTATGTCGACAGTTTGTTATTAGTAGTAAAAATCAATTTTAGTCAGACAATGGTTTGAATTCCTTCAATTTTTTTCAGCAGTAAAAGTAAATTTCAGTCAGAATTTTTGCAATTTTAATATCAGTAGTAAAAGTAAGTTTTATTCAGACAATTTTTAATGAGTACTAAAAGTTAATTCTAGTCAGACAAAAGATTAAATCAATCTAAAGAGAATATTTCCCGGGGAGCAAATGAAATGTCACAGACGTGAAAAATTTGCGATAACCTCATCTGTCTGGATTTCTTAAAATTTCCCCCTTTTTCCATCGATTGTGCGTGTTATTTATTCATTTTGTTGAGTTGACAAAGAACAAATGCGTATCGCGCGCCATTCAAAAGAGTGAAAATTTTCCAACAACATTTTATCAATGGGTTTAAAGTTTAGTGCAGTAAACCCAGTGTCATAAAGTTTTGTCGCTCTATAAATAAATACCGCATATTGTGTCTGTCAATGATAGGGTTATCACGATTGACGCTCTTTTAAGTCTCTCCCCCCTCCCCTCTTTCGACAATATGGACTTTGCTATCATAATCATACTTTATTTGTTTTATACTCGAGTTTATTAAATAATTGTTTATTGCGTCAAATTTATAATAAGAAAAAAAAAAAGAAAAACCTAATTATTTTGTCGTTGGTGTAGGAAATATACCAGCAAATATATATATGAACAAAAAAACCTGTTATATCAAAACTTTGAGTGATAAATTTATAATTGAAAACGTATATGTAATAAAGTAAAATTAAGTTTTATGTAAGAAATATTTCCTCCTGAATTAAGAGATCCGTCAAAAAATAATTTAGTTTCTTTATCAAGAGGTTATGTAATGATTTTATACACGCGGGTTTTACGTGAAAGTAATAAGACGGTTTCTGGTTTTGACGTAAATGGAAAGTTATGAAATTATAAATGCGAAATAATATAGTAATTGGCGTAACGATGCCGAATTCTTTGAAAATTTTCCATATATAACAACCAAGAGTGTTTTTCCTTGTGACATGCATTTCAATGTTTAATGCAGATAAAAAGAAAAATAGTTCGAGACTAGTTTTCAATTACGAGGTATAAAAGATTATTTTTTGAGAGAGGTATAATTATTATTTAGACACAAATATCGTGCTACTTTATTTGATTTTTGAAATTTTTCCTCTTGAATCGTTTCACAAAATCATGTCACAATGATTAATTTTTTTTCGTTTACTCTATTTATTTATTTAGTAGTTATTTTATTGATTTATTTAAGAGGGCACTTGAGAATTTTTTTTAATATCCCTCTATTTTAATCAAAAATACTCCATCACTAGTCTCATTATCCAAAAAAGAAATATTTCCTTTTGATCAGAAAAATGATTATTGAAGTCAATTTAACGATAAATAATTTAACTAACTAACAATAATTTCAAGTGTAGAAATTATTGGTCAAAATAAACTCGAGAATAGATTTGATTCAAATAGGAATTATTTAGTTTAGGTAAATAATTCGCTAGTTAGTAGTAAAAGCATTTACAGTCAGACAAAACTAAAGACTTTTTTTAAAAATTCTAATATTAGTAGTAAAAGCCGATTTAAGTCAGACAAAAAAATCACGTAAATATGTCTTTAGTAATAAGGAAAGTAATGGTCAAACAATTTTTTTCGAGCTAGTAGTCAAAGTCAGTTTCAGGCAGACAAACTGTTTAAAAACGTCACCATAAGTAGTAACAGACATTTTTGTCAGAAAAATTTCGACATTTTTTAGAATCAGTAGAAAAAGTAAATTATAGTCAGATATTGTACTAGCCTCAGAATTCAGTATTAGATTCTATATTAATTTTCAAATAAGTAGTAGCAGTCAGTTTTAGTCAGACAAATTGTTATTAGTAGTAAATGTCAATTTTAGTCAGACCATGTTTAAAATTCCTGCAATTTTTTATAGTAATAAAATTAATTATTCTTCGGACGATAATATTAGAATTACTGCAATTTTTCTATCAGTAGTATAAGTAAGTTTTAGTCAGACAAGGCACTATAAGTAAAAGTCAATGCGAATTAGAAAAAATCCATTGAATTTTTGTAATTTTAGTATCAGTCATTAAAGTAATTTCAGTCGGACAAAATTGTCTAAATTATTGTAGTTTTTGTGGCAGTAGTAAAAGTATGTTTTAGTCAGGCGATTTTAATGATGAGTAAATGTCATTTTTAGTCAGACGATGTTTAAGGTCCTGCAATTTTTGATAGTAATAAAAGTTATTTTCACTAGGACGATACGGTTAGAATTACTGAAATTTATTTTATCAGTAGTATAAATAAGTTTTAGTCAGACAATTTGTCACTAGTAGTAAAAGTCAATTGCAATCAGACAAAATTTTTTTAATTCTTGTAATTGTAGTATCACTAGTAAGAATAATTTTTATTCAGACAAAATAGTCCAAATTATAGTAGATTTTGTATCAATGGTAAAAGTATGTTTTAGTCAGACAATTTGTCACTAATAGTAAAAGTCAATTTTAATCAGACAAAATCGTTAAAATTCTTGTAATTCTAGTATCAGTAGTAAAAATAATTTTTATTCAGACAAAATAGTCCAAATTATAGTAGATTTTGTATCAGTAGTAAAAGTATGTTTTAGTCAGACAATTTTTCACAAGTAGTAAAAGTCAATTTTAATCAGACAAAATCGTTAAAATTCTTGTAATTCTAGTATCAGTAGTAAAAGTAATTTTTAGCCAAACAAGATGGTCGAAATTATTGTCGTTTTTCAGTATCAGTAGTAACAGTATGTTTTAGTCAGACAATGTATCACTAGTAAAGAATGTAATAACAGTCAGACGGTTTTTCTAATCCCTGCAATTTTTTAGTAGTTAAAGTAATTTTTAGTCAGGCAAAATTTGTTAAAATTATTGTAATTTTTGTATTAGTAGAAAAAGAAAGTCATAGTCAGACAATTTCTTTTTAGCAGTAAACGTCAATTTGAGTCCAAATTCTTGTAATTTTTGTCTCAGTAGTAAATGCAGGTTTTAATCAGACCATATTTTTAATTCCTCACAAGAAGAAGAAATTTCTTTTTCCAAATATTTAATTAACTATAATTTTCTCTGTTTTTAATTACAGTGAAAAATTCACGTTTTTTGGAAATAAGTTTTCAACTCTGGTTTTTTTTAGTATGTGATAATTTCACTCTTAATCGTAGTATGAAAAATTTTCAAACAAGAAAATCGCATTTCAGGGAATCAAGCCGTTTTTCTTAACGAGCTTAGCAAAAGAAAAATGGAGTATATTTAAAACAAAAAAACTCACCAGTCAGAGGAGGTATAATGAATAACTTGCTAGTGAATTTAACATTTGCCTTATAGCTTCCGGGTTTTGGAAATATTTACCTGAAACAAATGACAGTTATTAACATCTCTATGCGTCGTGATACAAGCAGATATATATACAATAAACTTGTGTTGATGCTATTCAAACATTTTCCATGAATAAACCTTCCTTTCAACCATCAAATTATGTATAATTATAAATCAATTTGTTGACGATGTAATCTGATTAATAATTTTCAATTTGGCATTTTCTACCTAAACATGGAAACATGTCAAAACTTTTTGCTTCGTATTCTGTACGATAATAATCTTCATATGAATAAATTATTAATAAATCAATAATTAATGATTAATAATAAATCAATAATTGATAATAAATAATAAACCAATAATTGATAATAAATAATAAACCAATAATTGATAATAAATAAATAATAAATTAATAATAAATAAATAAGAAATTAATAATAAATAAATAATAAATTAATAATAAATAATGAATAAATTATTTACAATAAAAAACAAAATAATAATGAATTAATAATTAATAACAAAAATAAACTATTGTTATTAAATTACTTTTTAATGGTAAATAGAACGAAAAATTGTTTTTATTATATTATATTTATTTCTGTGTGAGGAAATATCAAAATTCTCTTTTCTAATGTTTCAGTCATGATAAGAGAAATAT
>JUFY01027330.1:16082-26435 GCA_001855655.1 Leptopilina clavipes | reverse complement strand
CAATATATATATTCAAAGTTATGATGGCGTATGTGTGTATGAGTGCATATGAAGAAACACCAATGTGAAGAATTAAGGAAGAACTTTTTTTTCATTGGTCGGTCGAATTTTTCGTTTTCCTCGACTGTCGCTGAAAATGTAGAACGCTGGCAATGTGGTTCGACGGGCGAATTTTTTGTTTTCCGCGACTGTCGCTGAAAGTTCAGAACGATTGTTTTAATTTGTAGTTAAGTGTAGACTATTTTTTGAGTCACCTTACGTATTTGAAAAGTAATACACTATCTCTTGTATCCGAGAGTCTTTTACAATGTCGAAGAAATTTTCAGCGATTTATTTTTTCCGTGTAGTTCCTGTTTATTTAAATGGCAAAGTGTTTATTTATAAAAAATTAAATTTTTTCAGAAAAAATCATTCACACACATACGAATTTTATCAAACCTAATTAATACTATCATAAATTTATTATACAAATTAAATCATATGAGCGACGATAATTTATACAATAGACAGAAAAAAAGATATATAATGTTCAATTGCAAGAATTTTTACTAATCTTGATTTCCGAAAGAAAAGAATCCTGGATAAAGCGTGATACAGAATAACATTGATAGATTGTGTGAAGGTCTCTGAATTGATAGGCTCGTCGTCCACAATTTTGTTTTAATCAAAAGGCGATTCCTTTGTCACGTCAATGATTGGCTATACAAGCAAATGATCCTGAAATTCGTTCACCGAATTTGATCGTTGTATTTTATAATTATCCAGGACCTTTTGTTTAATTAATTATTTCTTTTCCCCCACAAGAAAATGCTACGAGGTCTCGCTCCAAAAATGGAAAATACTCTCGATTTTTACTACTCCATCCTCATACAAAGCAACAAAAATGAGGAAAGAAAGTATTCCGCCACAATGGAGACACTATAAAAATTTTACATTTTTGAAATTATTACATTTTAAATTCAATAATACTTAATTTTACTCACCCCACGAATGGGAAACGTAGTTCGCCGCTACGCGACTCTTGCGATTGTTAGCGATTTACACAATTTCGCAGATCATACACTACGATTATTTGTCCCAATTCGTAAATTATTCCGGATATACCAACCCGATTTTTCATCCACACTCGTACTTACATTTGATATCATCCGTTCTCTTATTTAATTTCTTACAACACTTTAGTCAATCTTTTGAAATAAAATAATTAATTAAACTTTAAACTATCCTTAGTAAGTTTGTTTTGTATTTAGTTTAAGAATATTTAATTAAATTGTTTTAAAAATTATTTATAATTTATAATTATCACACCAACATAAATTGGTGGTGTACAGAAATGTAGAGAGTAAGCTTGATCCTGTGTTATTCAATTTAAAAGAAGAAATTTAATTATATTATTTTTTAATAGAATGAAAGGAAAAATTATTCTTTTAATGGAAAAAACTTGTTTAATCAATAATAAAAATTAAATAAAATTTTTTTTATTCTTTAAACTTGAATTAATTGAATTTATTCTTAATTCAGGTCCAAATGACCTAGTGTGTCAACGGAAGGTTAAAAAATCAAGAGTGAATATAACTCTAAAATTTAGGTCAAAATTCACATGTTAATGATGAACATAACTTTAAAATTTAGGTAATAATTTAAAAACTGTAAGAGTAACCATTAATTATTAAATTTGTTATAATTAATAAAATTCAATTTTTATTATTAACATAATATAAATAATAAATGGTGACATGAAATATAAAGCAAATATTGACATTGTTTTTGTTTAGAATCGTTATGTAAAATGATGATAAATAACATGATAAACATGATAAATAACATATTAAATGACGCTGATGTTTCTTGAGGGAGTCACATGAATCGATTCTCTTACGTAACAGAGAACAATTAACACGGTCACTTATTTTGCAAAGAACTATCATGTCGGTGAAGCTAGTTTATTCTCGGCAAAATGGCAAGTCTTATTTGAATTCTTACTATATAGAGGGTTTCTCACTTTCTTGTCCTCGATGTTCTTTTTCTCTTATAAGCTTTATCGATTGTTCTCTTTGAAAAAGTAAATTCATGGAAATCACTACTTGGAAAGTAAAATTGTCACTCGAGCTCTGACTCCTCCAGTATTCACTTCACAAGTCAACCAGGAGACAAAAACGCAATTTTTTTTTATCACTTTTTCCCATTTATTGTATATCTATATATGAAAACTCGTCTCATCCATGACTTTTTGCAAGTACTTTTAAAATACAAATATATGAATTTTAAATTGATTTTTTCTCAATTACTTGTTATTTTTAAATTGCTAAAACTTTTTACACTTTCAAAAAGTAATAAAATTTACTATTAATTAATGTTATTTATAATGTAATAACCTAGAAAATATGATTAGTAACTCATGCATAACATTAGGATAACAGTATAACCACAAATAACATAACATCTGAACCCAATATTGTGTTAATATTGCGTGGTAATATTGCCTCAACATTGATTATGTCCGCCTTGTGGAAATATTCCCAGGCAATGTTGTCGCAACATTTCCAGGCAATATTGAAGCAACATTGCCTCGTAATATTAAAAAATATTCCATTATGATAATTATATAATAATATATATTACATTTATACATAATATTTTATAATTATATCATAAAAATTATTATATTACAAAATGTTTTAATATTGCGAGGCAATGTTGCCTTAATATTTCCTTGCAAAATTGCATCAATATTGCCTGGCAATATTGTGTCAACATTGTCCTGCAATATTTCCACAAGGCGGACATAATCAATGTTGAGGCAATATTACCTCAACATTGCTTGGCAATATTGGCAATATTACCATGCAATATTAAAACAATATTGAGCTCAGATGTTGTGCTATTTGGGACGTAACCATCCCAGATAGTAGATATAACCTTGCAGCAATATTACGACAATGTTTACATGCAATGTTATCAATGTTGCCACATTCTTGCTGTAAGCTTAATATGTCCCAGCTCCACAACATTGAACGGTAACATTGCCTAAGAAGGTTACCTCAATATTACACAGTAATATTAGTTAGTTAGTTTGTAATATTTTGGCAAACTTGGCATGCAATGTTAAGGCAATGTTGCAGAAGTGTGGCATATTAAGCTTCAGCAACATTGCATGGAAACATTTCCGCAATGTTGCTGCAAGGTTACCTGTTATCTGGGATGTTACGAAAATATTACACATAAGTGTAATGTTGCGAGATTGAAATGTCCCACTTTGCAAGCTTGCATTGTAATATTGCCAGAAGCTTGCCACAGGGTTTCACAGTCAGTTTTCTGTAAGATTACACCGTAAGCTTCCTGAAATGTTGCTCGGTTTTAAAAAAATATTGAAAAATTCTTTTCTCTTTCTGGAACATTAAAATATAAGTATAGAACCTATATAATTTTCACATATTGAAAATTTCCATAGATTTGTGCAGTTAGTTTTGAAAATAATTTACATTTCAATTAATCTTTTTCATTAGTGCTGGAAAATAGAGGTGCATAAATTTCATGAGTTACCAATTTCCTTAATGAGAAATACCGCTGGTTATATTGTGTGACAAGTTTATCAGTAAATGAAATTATTGCACTAGTAAATTACTGATTTTATTATATGTAGATTGTATATTTTTAAACTTTCGTTTACGTTAGAAAATGTTTTGTTTTCTTTCCCTTATTTGACATTACAAAACATTTATTTCTTATTATTTTTACAATTTTTTCTTATTATTTTTACAATTTTTTTTATAATTAAAATTTTATTACGTTTTTTTTTATTAATCAGAAAAAGTATAAATTTTATTTTTTATATTTAAAATAAATGAAGTACTTTTGAATTTAAAAATTGTATATTTCAAAGAACTAGAAATTTATTTATTTTCTCTTCAAAAATCGTTAAATTTAAGAAATAATTCGCAACGAACAGGTGTTCGATTAGATTTTACTCCTCATCCAAGTTTAATTAAGTATCAGAGTTTGAAAACGAGGTTACGATTTCACTTACGGTTTCGAATTGTTGATTCATATCGGCATCAATTGCTGAGATCAAGTGCATATACATACATACATATATATGGGATCAAGTTTATTTCATTTCTTTCGTGTGAATTCACTTATTTTGGAAGTGTTCTTTCACCAGAAAAGGAAATTTATTCTACATAAAAAGGTTACAATTTTAGTCAAAGAGAAATGGAAATACTTTTCTTCTTTCTATTACTATAAAAGAAATTATTAATTCTAAACTAATATCTAAAAAAGATTATTTAAAAAAATAGAAACAACTATAAAAGTAAAAAGAATGATATAGAAAAGGAAAAAAGTTATTGCATGAAATTCAGTGAAAAACCAAGTCAGTATTTTTCGGTGAATTATAAAATTATTGGACTGTTGGATGAGTGCCGAGAATAGCTAAGATTTTCCATGTTGGTACTATGTATGTATAGAGAAAAGTTAGTACCTGTTGCTCCCGACTAAACTCGTCGTAGAATATGGCTAGCGACACTATACTATTTCCGCCATTGCGAAGATACATGGCCTGAAACGACGCTATTACTATCTGTGAAACTTGAAATTCTCTGTTATCGAACTAAAATTATCTCATAAATTCTATCATCATCATACTTGAATATTAGTATTCTCTGGTCCTTGGAAGCAGGAAAAGAATATCGATTTTCTCAAAAAGATATATATTATATTTTCCCAATGAACATTTATTCCCAACACTATTAACTATATATTTGCCAAGCAAAGTACGGAATGTTGCACCGCAATATGGAGACAATGTTTCCTTAATATTTTAATACAATATTTCGAATATTATTTTTTATATTATCAATATATAGAAAATATATTCTAAACTATTTTTATTAACTATTTTATATACTAAATAATTAATAAAAACTGTTTTTGATTTCATGTAATTAAAAATGAATCTTAAATCAAGCAAAAACTTTCCTAAACATAACCTATAATTCGTTGTTGCGTTAGGTACTTTTCACCGTGGAGCATCACATATGTTAGTTTTTATTTATTAAAATTATTCCCGCATTTATAATAATTCTTTTCTTTTTGCATTATTTTTTAAAACATAAAAATTTAATTACATTGTTTTCTAAATTTACGCAATTTTACATTTTGAAAAAAGATAGAGAAAAAGTTATAATAATAGTTGAAACAATATTTAATAATAGTTATAATAACAGTTTTTAAAAACCTAATGATGGAAAGAGTAAAAATTTCAAAAAAAAAATTTTTGTTCGTCTTTTATTCTTGTTTTAAAATGTTACTTACTTGTATGTAACATAGTTACATAATTGTTACAGAACTGTTAGGAAGCAGGGAGTCTTGATAGACTCTAAATTTCTATTTTATTGGAGAAACTTGTATTTCTTAGATTGTATTTTTCTTATTTTTTATTTTTTAATATATCCATAAATATTTTTTAATAATAAAATGTATGATTTTTAACAGAAAAATTAAATCCTTCAACGTTGAAACTATTTGAGCTTGCAAGGTAAATTCGAATAAGTAATATGAATTAACTGGGGATTAATTCAGTAAACTTAAGTATACATTATTTCGATATTACTTTGCAAGATCCTAACTAATCTACTAAATAATTCTAAGAGAATTAATTGTTTATTTATTTGAAGAAGAAGATATATAAAATTAAATACTTTTCTCTTAAAAATTAAACATTTACTGAAATAATTTTCGTTTGTTTGGGAAATTTTTATTTCGAAATATAGAAGTAAATAAATAAATATTCAGATTATTTTTCGAAACGCAAATTCCGCTAGTTTTTATATTTTTAGTTTATATAAACTGCAAAAAATATAGTTTTCGTTTTAAACAACAAGAAATTTTTATGTTTCAATTAAAATTTCAGTGAACAATTTTTTCTGTTATTCGATACCAATCAACGTTTGAATATATTTTTATTCTAATATTTTCGTAATGGAAAAAAAATCTGAAATGTGTATAAATATTTTTTTAAAAATAGATTTTCTTTTTAAAAATCACATTTTTAAAAGAAAAGAAGTTTGCATTGATTTACATGTAAGTGAAAGAGAAAGAATTCTATACTGTTTTCAGAATAAGAATTTCAGTTTCTCTTATCGATTTAGATAAATTTCATTATAAAACATTGGATGTGAAATGATCGTAAAATGGGATTCCATTTACAACCAATTTTAATGGCGTTATAGCCATGATAATTAAAGTGGCTGAATGGCGTTGAATGGAGTCAGGATTTGAGGAAAACTGATCTAAGAGGAACAATAGTCGCCTTTATCAGAGAAAGTTTCTTGTTCGCCAGATGAATAAGCTTTTTTGATAATAAGAATTTAATCGTAAAGACTAAGTGAAACAACCTTTTTTACTATTGTCTAGATAATTACTTTTGCCAACCATTGTTGCAAACCGCAGCGGAAATTGTTCAAGGCGATTTATTGTTCTCCCTTTACGTATATAGTATAAGGTTTAAATTTCGTTGTTCGATATATTCCACACTCAATACAATTTTCAAGGCAGCATTCTCGTTGAAAGTTTCTACGCTTGAATAACAAATAAAAATTCAATCCAAATGTAAATACAAGATAATCGATATATAAAAAAAAAGAATTAAAAATTTATTTTTAAAAAAATGTAAACAAAACCAAGACTGTTATTGGAATAAATTTGAATTGTTAATAATTGTTGGAAAAAACTTCCACAGGAGAAAGTTCGTATTTCCATTTTTCAATATCGAATTGCAGATTGTATTAAAAGAATTGCATAAAATACAGTTGGCATATTGAACCAAATTTATATCTGAAAATCTATTTTTCAAAATTAGTCGAAAAAAACTTTCTAGTTATTTAGTGAGATTCATATTCATTTAAGATTAAAAATATAATAAGTAAATTATTCACTTTACTCATTCAGAATACATTTATTCGAGTCAAATTATTATTTAAAAATTATTATTCAATTTCTGATATTGATAAAGTCCAAAAAGTAAAAAATTTTCCAAAAGTTTGACAGTTTTATTAATAAAATATACATATGAAAAAATAATAATTTGCGGCAAAACTTTTATTTGGTCTTTTATCACGTTCATGACCAAATTCAGAAACCGAATACAGAATATTGATGAACTTTTCCATTATCTGTGCAATTAACGATCTAGGTAATCCTAATTAACATTATCGAGAATTAAATTAAAGACTGACCAGTAGAATGTAATTACTCTGTTAAAGTGCTTTTTCTATTACCTTTTATATGAAATTTAGCAGAATAAAGTGAATCCTAACCTAAAACCTTGTACACCAATTTAACCCTTCACTTAAAAAAGTAGCAAACAATAATTGTTATTTTATAGTTAAAGTCAATATAATTTTTGTTAATATTTCAAAAATTGAACAAAATTATTATCAATCATGATATTATTTAAAATACTTTTCTGAAAAGGTAAAATGTATAATTAAAAGTGCCCATTATTTTTGAAACAATTAAATTTTCAATGGAAAAAGAGTAAGCATATTTTTTCATTTGGATAAAAAAATATTAATGTGAGAGTAAAATTTTTACGCTTCCTCAATATTTGCTAATATTTCAAAAGGAATCATTTTTTTATTATCAAAGTTGTATAATTCTTGCCTTTTATCTATATAAATAAAAGGCCGTTTTCATTTATTGTTTCGCAAACCAGCTTCCGTACCTTTTTTGTTGTAACGAAAATTCATACTGAAAAGATTAAATTAAATTTCGTTTTGAAAATCTGAATTATTCAATCTGAACTTGATATTATTTAATAAAATATATAAATAAATAAATTACATATTGCAGTGTAATTGAAATTTTTCGAGATAATTTGGTTACTATTATAAGAACTTTGAACATTTAGGAATGTTCAAATTCTATAATCTCAAAATAAATTTTTAGTTTATTAAGGCCATGAGGGAGAAATCCCTCGAAAAAAGTGGTTTCCCGCGTGTCGTATTACTTGTAAATAAGTTGAGATATCGAGTTCAGATTTGTCAGGATAATTAGATGAGAGCGCACTGATTAAGAATCATCTCCATATTTAAAAGTAATTTTGGAAATAAGTAATGAAAAACGTAGTTATAAAAGTTGCATTTTTGACGGAAGTGGGAACAATGGCGGCAGCGAGCACACAGACATTGAATCTATGTGTCAGAAGTCCGGAAGGTGGCGCCAATTCGAGCTAGTGGCCGCTGCTGACTAACAAACCTCAAATTAGTCCACTTTCAATCTTTAATAAATTCGTTTCCGAGCAAAATTATTGTAAAAACGGAGAAGAGCGCCACTCAGTGAACCCTCCTCTATCACTCCTCCAAATATGAACCCGAAATATTCTATTCTGTCAAGAAGAGAAGTAATTTCAAAACCCCATTTTCTCAATGTTTAAACAACTTTTTCAATAATTATTTATCAAAATTTTTCAAAATTCCGAGAAGAGCGCCTATCTGGGTACCTTCCTCTTTATTTTCCAAAAAATCCCGACCCAAAATATTCTTCTCTTTTTAAATGAGAAGTAAACCACGAAACCACTTTTTCTCCCGGATGCCCTTAAATACAACACCCATAGAAATAATTTTTTTTTGGCCAAATAAAATTTATTTTAAATCAAAAATAAATATTTATTTTGCTCTGACACAAGTAATTTTTTCTCTGGGTGAATATTAATAATAATAAATATGTTCCTTCTGTTCAAGTTATTAATCTCACGATTCAGGGTGTCTTCTAATCGGGGATTTTATTTTTAAAAAATGTAAAGTTTTTAGTAAAAATTTCAGTTTTAAACTGTTAGAACGAAGTAAGAAAGATTATTTATGTAAATTTATGTAAATTTATGTAAATATTATTAAATAAATTAAAGTTCAAAAAGAAAGATTTCAATAATCAATTCTTGGATTTTTTTCAACAATTAAAGTACAAACAGTAATTTTATTAATGTAAAGCTAACGAGAAAAATTGCAGCAATTTGGTCTGCTGAAAATAGTAGACACCCTGGCTATTCTTTTTGTTTCAGGTCAACGCCCTCAGATTCACTTTAAATTTGCAGAAATATTGCCATAAATATTGCTTCAAATTTAAGTGCCGTAAAAGAAAATTCTGTTTGTTTGTTCTGTTTCAGATCAAGAAGAAATTTGTTTTTGATTTATTTCTAATCCATGTTTTTTTCTGTTTCAGGTGTTAATATAATTTTTTCTGTTTCAGATCAAGAAGATATATTTTCTTATCTAATTATTTATTTCTAATCCATGTTTTTTTCTGTTTCAGATCAAGAAGATATATTTCTTTATCTAATTATTTATTCTAATCATGTTTTTTTCTGTTTCAGGTTTTAATATAATTTATTATGTTTCATATAAAGAAGATATTTGTTCTTGATTTATTTCTAATCCATGTTTTTTTCTGAATCAAGTTTTAATTTCATTTTTTCTGTTTCAGATCAGGAAGATATTTTTTTTATTTATTTCTAATCCATGTTTTTTTCTGTTTCAGATCAAGAAGATATTTTTTTTATTGAATTATTTATTCTAATCATGTTTTTTTCTGTTTCAGGTTTTAATATAATTTTTTCTGTTTCAGACAAAGAAATTATTTGTTTTTGATTTATTTCTAATCCATGTTTTTTTCTTTTTCAGGTTTTAATATAATTTTTTCTGTTTCAGATCAGGAAGATATATTTTTTTATTTAATTATTTATTCTAATCATGTTTTTTTCTGTTTCAGGTTTTAATATAATTTTTTCTGTTTCAGATAAAGATATTTTTTTTTATTTCTAATCAAGTTTTTTCTGTTTCAGGTTTTAATATAATTTTTTCTGTTTCAGATCAAGAAGATATTTTTTTTATTTACTTCTAATCCATGTTTTATTCTGTTTCAGGTTTTTTTTAGTTTTTATAATTTTTTTTTCTGTTGCATTCGATTAATTAAACTCTTAGTGATGCACGTGAAGCTATTATTGACTGATTTAAATATTTTTTATCATATTTATAATAATATGATTTAGAAATATTTATATTATCTTTATTTGACATGCATCACTAACATCCCTCGGAGCACAATATATTTCCTCAACATTGAAAAATATTGCCGCAAATAAATTGTGCTACTCAATAAGAACAAGATCTAAAATAATTTAAGTAATAATAATAATAATAAATAATAATGTATAGTAATATATAATAATATATATAATAATAATAATAATAAATTTTCAATTAAACGAATGCATGGTGCACAAGTTTGTCTTTCCTTTTATAGTTTCAGCCTCAAAAGTAGGTTGAAACGAAGACCTTGCTTTTATTGTGTTTACCC
>JUFY01027330.1:0-16062 GCA_001855655.1 Leptopilina clavipes | reverse complement strand
CCTCCCTCTAAAATCAAATTTTTTAAATTTGGAGAAATTAGGCTCTGGTGGTGGCGATTTAAGCTTAAGTGCAAATTGCAACTGAGCGGAATGCAAGAAAATTGAAATAAGTGTGTTGGTGAATTTCAGATTCACCAAATACACCTCCGGAGGTGTTGTATGAATGATGTTATTTAATTCGCGGCTAGGTAAACGGCTGTTAGGTAGGGAAGTGTGTAAATTTTTTTTTGTGTGAATGTCTTTTGGGTTTTTGAGTGTCGCTATGTTTTTTCATTAAAAATTATCACATGTTAAAAACACAGTTCATTTGCGTTTATTTGAGAAAAATTATTTTATTCTGCAACATTGCCATTGTTGCGAAATAATTAGTTTTTCTAAGTAAAGTTGTAAATGAACTTTTGTATTGTATGTATAATCATATATTTTCTTTCAGCTTTTGGTATATGTTTAATTTAATTTAATTTAATTAACTAATAATATATAATTTACTGTTTTAGGTTTCGATTTATACATTTCATGTGCACTGTATGTATTTTAAATACAACACCCATATGAAATAACTTTTTTTGGCTAAATAAAATTTATTTTAAATCAAAAATAAATATTTATTTTGCTCTGACACAAGTAATTTTTTCTCTGGGTGAATATTAATAATAATAAATATGTTCCTTCTGTTCAAGTTATTAATCTCACGATTCAGGGTGTCTTCTAATCGGGAATTTTATTTTTAAAAAATGGAAAGTTTTTAGTAAAAATTTCAGTTTTAAACTGTTAGAACAAAGTAAGAAAGATTATTTACGTAAATTTATGTAAATATTATTAAATAAATTAAAGTTCAAAAAGAAAGATTTCAATAATCAATTTTTGGATTATTTTCAACAATTAAAGTACAAACAATAATTTTATTAATGTAAAGTTAACGAGAAAAATTTCAGCAATTTGGTCTGCTGAAAATAGTAGACACCCTGGCCATTATTTTTGTTTCAGGTCAACGCTCTTCGATTCGCTTTAAATTTGCAGAAATATTGCCATCAATATTGCTTCAAATTTAAGTGCCGTAAAAAAAATTCTGTTTCTTTTTTTTGTTTCAGATCAAGAAGATATTTATTTTAAATTTATTTCTAATCCATGTTTTTTTCTGTTTCAGGTTTTAATATAATTTTTTCTGTTTCAGATCAAGAAGATTTTTTTTATTTATTTCTAATTCATGTTTTTTTCTGTTTCAGGTTTAATTAATTTTTTCTGTTTCAGATAAGGAAGAAATTTTTTTTATTTATTTCTAATCCATGTTTTTTTCTGTTTCAGGTTTTAATATAATTTTTTCTGTTTCAGATCAAGAAGATATTTGTTTTTAATTTATTTCTAATTCATGTTTTTCTGTTTCAGGTTTTAATATAATTTTTTCTGTTTCAAATCAAGAAGACATTTGTTTTTATTTATTTCTAATCCAGGTTTTTTTCTGTTTCAGGTTTTAATATAATTTTTTCTGTTTCAGATCAGGAAGATATATTTTTTATCTAATTATTTATTCTAATCGTGTTTTTTTCTGTTTCAGGTTTTAATATAATTTTTTCTGTTTCAGGTTTTAATATAATTTTTTCTTTTTCAGGTTTTACTATAATTTTTTCTGTTACAGATCAAGAAGATATATTTTTTATTTATTTCTAATCCATGTTTTTTTCTGTTTCAGGTTTTAATATAATTTTTTCTTTTTCAGGTTTTAATATAATTTTTTCAGTTTCAGATCAAGAACATATTTTTTTTATTTATTTCTAATCCATGTTTTTTTCTGTTTCAGGGTTTAATATAATTTATTCTGTTTCAGATCAAGAAGATATTTTTTTTATTTTCTAATCCTGTTTTTGTATGTTTCAGGATTTAATATAATTTTTTCTGTTTCAGATCAAGAAAATTTTTTTTTATTTATTTCTAATCATGTTTTTTTCTGTTTCAGGTTCTAATATAATTTTTTCTGTTTCAGATCAAGAAGATATTCTTTCTTATTTCTAAACATGTTTTTTTCTGTTTCAGGTTTTAATATAATTTTTTCTGTTTCAGATAAAGAAGATTTTTTTTTATTTATTTCTAATCATGTTTTTTTCTGTTTCAGGATTTAATATAATTATTTCTGTTTCAGATCAAGAAGATATTTTTTTATTTCTCATCATGTTTTTTTACGTTTCAGGTTTTAATATAATTTTTTCTGTTTCAGATCAAGAAGATATTTTGTTTATTTATTTCCATGTTTTTTTATGTTTCAGGATTTAATATAATTTTTCTGTTTCAGATCGAGAAGATATTTTTTTTATTTCTAATCATGTTTTTTTCTGTTTCAGGTTTTAAATTTATTTTTTCTGTTTCAGGGTTTTTTTTAGTTTAAAAAAATTTTTTTTCTGTTGCATTGGATTAATTAAACTCTTAGTGATGCACGTGAAGCTATTATTGACTGATTTCAATATTTTTATATCATATTTATAATAATATGATTTAGAGATATTTAAATTATCTTTATTTGACATGCATCACTAACATCCCTCGGAGCACAATATATTTCCTCAACATTGGAAAATATTGCCGCAAATAAATTGTGCTACTCAATAAGAACAAGGTCTAAAATAATTTAACTAATAATAATAATAATAATAATAATAATAATAATAATAATAATATAGTAAAAAATACTTATATAATATGATATATAATATTAAAAAATAATAATTAAAATTTATCAATTTAGCGAATGCACAGTGCACAAGTTTGTTTTTCCTAGGGAAACAAACTGTGTTATATTTTCATAGTTTCAGCCTCAAAAGTAGAACTGAAACGAAGACCTTGCTTTTATTGTGTTTACCCAGAGAAAAATATATTTATTTCAGAGTTCAATATTTATATATTTGTTTTACAATAAATAAATATAGGCTTTAAAGCAAAAAATATTTTTATTTATTCCAAATAAATTATATTTGGTACTCAAGTAAAACATATTCTCTGGGTGAAGGGGGGAGTGGATTAGGCCTGTTGCACATTGGCTCCAATCACAAATTCAAATGCGTTAAGATTTAAAACGTAGTTTGCTATAAATTTGAGAGTGGAAAAACTGTGCAATAGGGAAAACCACACAAAAGCGCGTCTAATGTTCAACCTCCTGGGTGACGCGGAATAGAACATACTTTTTCTCTGTTTTGCCTTTTCTGTTGCAAATGTAATGAAAAATTAAATCTCATAGGGAGCGTTCTCAGCTCTGCAGGCAGATTGAAGAGCTGAGAACGCCCTCAATTGTAATTAATTATATTATAATTACTTTAATAAATTATTTTTCAATTAATTGTAATTAATTAAGTACATAAAATTGGTGGAGAGACCCTTAAATATATAACCCTATGGTGTTGTGGAGAGACCCTTAAATGGGTGACGTTAGCACGAAACGACACGTTCACGTACAAACGTACCCTTTGTAGAACCGACTTGACGCGTCCGTAACTCCAATCAATCCCAATGCAAATTCCATTTCGACAATTGTGAACTCGACCTAATTGATATTATGCTTCTTTCATTTTGAGGTGAATACGCATTCCGTGTTGGTTTCCACTCTAAGTAACTATATAACATATGCCTTTACAATATTGTGTATATTTCTTGGTAAATAGATAATATACCTTTTATTTTGTAAACATTATTTAATAATTTTAAATGTAGTAATTTATATTAAAAAGCTGTAAAATTCTAACGACGGTGATGAAAAAGTTTTCATAACTAGTACAGGATAATTTTTTCTACAATGGAAAATGAAAACAACGAAAGTATCACTATGGGGAATGAGGATAATGAAGATTGGAGAAAATTTACTTTTTCACCACCAAATATAGTACATAATTCTGAAAGAATTATTAATTTTGGAATTACCTCTGATCATGTAATCTCACCACGAATTCCAAACAATGACGAATTTCAGTTTTCACTTCCAACAACCCTGTTTAAAAATACAAGTGCATCTCCTTTGGATAATGCTGAATGTCAAACTTCGACTAAGCAATACAAACCTCGAATTTCAAGAAATACTTTTAAAGCTCCAGTGAATGTTTTTGCACAGGCTCTCAAAGGTAACGTTAAATTTATTTATTAGAACGATGTTATTTAACAATATTCAAACATTTTCTTAATATTAATAATTTATTCAATTCATGAGGGATAAAAGCAGAAGAAGTCAAACACATTGTAAATGCTTTCTCTAAATAACAAAACAACAATTTTCCAAGCACATTATTTATTATTTATTAATTACAAAATTATTAATTTACTAAAAATACATTCATTTTTAAAAGAGTTAGTATTTTAGTAAAATATCATGAAAACAATGGAAATCGGACACTTGTTCATTTTTGACATCAGTCATTTATTATGAATTTATGGAATAAAAGAAAATATTTTTATTGTTTGATACTGAAAAATTTTATTTAGATTATTAGTAGAACTCGGTTATAAAATATTTTGATTTTAATTTACTGAAATTAATTTTAAGAATTTTAAATAAATGTTTTCGAAACTTGAGTTTTTTAAAATAATTTTAAATTTAAATCTTTTTTAAAATTAACTAATTAATAATAATTTTTATTTGAAATGATTTACTTTAATTTTAATTAATTTTTATATTGTAAATTTCATACACCGTAAATTTATCTATGGTTAATCTTAAAAAAATGTTGTACTATTTGTTGTGCTACTTGAACAAAGCATCAGTCATTAGACACTATGATTTCAAAAAGTAAACGAATTATTAATTTTATTAATATTAATTATTAATTTTATTAATATTAATTATTAATTTTTTTAAAGACCTAATATTTAATTTCGAAGAAATCTTTTTAGGACATTTTTAAAATTTTCAAAATTTTAATTTTTTTAAAAGTTATAAACAATAAGATTTTTGCACCGTTTTAAAAAAAATTAAGTATCTTGAAAATTGATTGAACCGATTTCAATGAAATTTGTTTTGTAGAAAGATTAGGAAACGTACTTTCGATAAATATGTAGAATATAAATAAAAAGTGTAATTTGTTTAAACAAATTAACAATTTAATGGAACAATCGTTACGACTTTGAAATGGCCTTACTTTATCCAATTATAATTTTTTTTCTTCATTTTTTTATTGTAAAGTATGTCAAAAATATGTGGGAAAAATATTAGATTTATATTATTTGGTCCTCGATCTTTGTTATATGCATTTATTTATTTACCAAGCATTCTTTTTCAAAGAGAGAATTCTTTTCTTAAAATTGTGTCTGATAAATAATTTTACTTACAATTTCCGTTTTTCTGTATCGCAATCAACGTGTCATAAAATTTCCCTTAATCTTATGAGTAATTTTGTTAATTTTTTCAAAATCGTTTTTCATAATTTGTACATGTTTTAAATGTTTCTGTTCCAGGATCACATACTTATGAACAATTGAAAAAAAATACAAAGTCCCAGCAACAAAAGAACAATATCGAAAATTCAATAACTTGTACGATGGTTCCTAAATCGCTGCTTGACAAAACCGTTGCTAAGGAGCATTTCTCAACATTTGGAGATATTTCGAAAATTTTGATTCGTCCAAAGAAGCAATCAATTGTTGTATTTTATGTGACGAAAGGTGAGGCGAATATTGCCTATTATAAATGTGGTTTATTCTTGAATGAAAAATTTAACGTTCAATGGACAAGTGAAGTAGTTAAATCACCCGCCAAGAAAGCAGACACTTCAAGTGTATCTCGTATTCTCAAAGGAAACGACGATAGCTTTCAAGATGAATTAGAAGCACTGAAGCATCTCGAATACAATTTACATGAAGAAAATCCCAATGAAGTGAAACAATTGCCACCCGCTCCAAAATCAAGGCTAATGAAGACAAAAGAAGTGAAACATGATAAAGCATCATTGCGTCTAGACAAAGTAAACAGTGCGAAAGTTGAGAAAATTGGAGCCTCTGTTCCTAAAGCGACCCTGGAGGAATTGCAGTACGTCGTTCGTCAGGCTGCCTTGACTACAGAGGATAAGTACAAAATTTTAGAAGCTCGTGATAGGCTCATGAGACTGAAGAACGCAAAATCGATTAGTTTAGCCACAGCACAAATTACCCGAGGCACTTGTCCAGATATGTGTCCAGAAAAGGAAAGATTGATGCGCGAAACCCAACGGCAAGTTTCTTTTTACGAGCAATCGGATAATAATGGTTTGAAGATAAATCACATGACAGCTGTGAAACAATATTCAAGATCATCGGCCGATCAAGAGGAACCCATGCCACATGAGCTGAGACCTGTTAAATCTTTGAAGATGACAATGAGTTATTTATTGCACGAGATTGTTGATCTGTGCGATAAGAAGGATACGAATCTGGCAGAGTGGTATCACTTCCTCTGGGACCGAATGCGAGGAATTCGGAAAGACATCACTCAGCAGGAACTCTGCTGCCTCGACAGTGTCGAATTAGTCGAACAATGTGCCCGTTTTCACATTCTCAGTTCAGAACGACTTTGTACCGAAGACTCCAATGTTTTTGACAAGAAAATCAACACCGAAAATTTGACCAAATGTTTGCAGACTTTGAAATATATGTATCATGATCTGATGCTAAAGGGCATTTCTTGTGCAAATGAATCGGAATTTCGGGCCTACATTATATTGTTGAATCTAAATAATGGAAGTTTCATGTGGGACCTGCAAAAACTACCGTCATCGATACAGAAATCACCGGAGGTTAAATTCGCCATTGAAGTTTATTCATCAATTGTGTCGAATAATTATGTGAAATTCTTCAAATTGTTACGAATGACTACCTATATGAATGCGAGTATCTTGCTGAGATATTTCAATCAAGTGAGAATTACTGCCTTGTCCGTGATGGTGAAGGCCTACTGCAGGACCATTTCAAAGCCCTATCCGTATCCACTTTATGAACTAATAGACATTCTAGCGTTCGAGGACGAAAGAGAAGCTGTTTATTTTTGCGAGCAAGTGGGACTGAGTTTGTCACAGGATGAATTATACGTTATGCTGAATAGAGAACATTTTGGTTCTTCGGAACACACTGTGGAGCAAGCGAGACCATTCAATGTCATTGAAAGCAAACGACATTCGCATTATCAATCCGCTGGTCAATGCATTGCTGGAGGAACGTTGCCCCAACAGTCGTATAAAAATCATCAACCACACGACAGTTTTAATTCGCAAGGTTATCTTTTGGAAGAATCGCTCAGAGCTGAAGATCAAAAAGTTCCATCATTCGAAGAGAAGAAGGACCCTTATGAATTCATTGACGAGACTGAAAGTGTTTACTGTAAAAATTCTCCAGAATTTGCAGTGAAAAGTCACGTGAAAGATACAAATTATACCAGTGCTAATAAACGTAAACTCGATTTTAATACTTTCTGTGATACTAAAGTAAGTGACTCATTAATTGATAAATCGAAGACACAAATCACCCCCTTTTCAAAGTCGGCCAAAAAACCTTTCACTTCAGTCGATTTTTCGAAATCTAATTCCCCCTTTCCAATTTTCTCCAAGGAAAATACAAACACAACCTTTGCTTTTAGTAACAATGTCAGTAAGAATATATTTTCTGGATCTTCTGCAAAACATCCGTCAGTGACACCATTCTCTTTCAGTAATGCAATCGGTACTGAAACCGAGTCCATTATTCCAAAGACGATAGTAAACGAACCATCATATCAAAGCAAACAGGCTGAAGACGAACAAATGAGTACAGAGTTACTAAGAGAGAAGATTTTACAAAAGGAGGAAGAAGCCGAAAAGAAGAGGAAGAAGGAACAGGAAGAGAAATTGGGGCAAATTGAAGCAGAATCGGAGCGGATTTACAATTCCCTACAAATAGAAGTCGTCGATGATATTTGCACCTCCATTGTACAGGATGAAATGGAGATTATTTATAAAGAAATGACGGGCGATATTTTTGAAAATATGCTTGGAGATATTTTGCAAGAAGCTTGTGAAGAGATATGGAAAGAGGAGATATTCATTCAAGAAGCATTGTGCGAAATAAGAAGGAAACAAAAAAGAAGAATTTCCGACAAGTACTACAAACTTTGGAGAAGATATGTCAACAAGAAACGAATTAGACGAAAAGCTTTAGACAACACACCAATTTGGTTGCCAAAGCAGAGTTTAGAAGACTGCGCGAAATCACTATATTGCAAGCAACAGGATGCGGTTATTGAAAATATGTGTCGAAAACGTTTGAAATTATCACCAAATAATCAGCAGAAACATAATCAAGTTCCCATTGAAGTTGTCATTTATGCAGGCATCAAGGAGAATATAAAATCATTTGACAGTGAAACTCGTCCGAATATGTTTTGGAAACTCGCGATATCGTGGCCAAAATTGGAAAATCGAGTTGTTTTGTATCAACGCAAGAAAGTTATGAGTAAATATTTAAACGGGAATGACGAAATTGTGGATCCGATTTTGAAGATCTTTCAACCGAATGCTTATGAAACTTTGCATGTCTGCATAAGGAATTTTGAAGGTGTAACGAATGAGGAGAATTTAACGGGTATGGACGCATTAATGTTCATTGCTTCAACATCTGAAGAATCAAGATCAATTGTCAGAAGATTGACAAAAACTGTTTTGTCAAAGAACAAATTGATGCCCATACCATTAGTGGTTATACTTTTTCACGATGGAAATATCAAACCCGAAACTATAGACATTACGGCCGATTTAGAAAATTTAATGGATACAGGTTTTATTTCTGAATATACAATCATATTGGAAAATACAATCGATGAAAGTGCGATTGTTAAATTGACGCAAAGTGCTGTTCTCTGGCTTGCAGTAAATAAATCTCCACAAGTACCTTTAGAAATGGATTATCTGAAGAAAGTTCTCAAGGAGTGTTTAATGGAAGAATTATGGTTCAGGTATGTATTTCACTTTTTTATAATTGATAAAGATAAACAAACACAGGACAACAAACAAAATCGAACTTTTTCCAAGGCAAACCGAAATATGATTTAATGACGTATTTTAATGCGCTCAACACGAATCCGAAGTCCGATTTGCTCCATTACGTCAAAAATTTTTTCTAACCTCAAAAAACATGTCTAATCAAACAAGTAAATCAAAATTTTTGTGCAGGCTTAGGTTCTAGGAGTTTTTGGGGTCGCTGATTACGAATTCGATGTCAGATTTTGAAAATTCAAAATGGTGGATGCAATATGGTGGACTATTTTTTAAAAAATTTTTAAATTTTTAAATTTTTAAATTGAGAATTATTTCCAAAATAGGGACAGAAAAGTGAAAATTAAATTAAAAAATTTTAAATTTAATTGAGAAATAGCGAAAAAAGAAAATAAACTTAAAAAATTATTAATTATTGAAAAATACAAAGAAAAAAAAATGGAAATAAAACTTTTGAATTTTATTTTCTTTTTTTTCACTATTTTGCAATATTATTTATGGATTTCTAATGTAATTTTTATTTTTTTATCTTTATTTTTGAATTTTTGAAATTTAATTTGAAAAATAGAGAAAAAAATGAAAATTGAATTTAAAAAAATTGTAAATTATATTGTAAAATAGTGAAAAGAAAAGAAAATTTAACAATTATTATTGAAAAATACAAAAAAAAATTTGCATGAAAATCTAATAATTTAAAAAAAATTAGTCCGCCATATTGCATTCGCCATTTTGAATTTTGAAAATCTGACCTAGAACCCAAGCCCACAAAAATGTTGAGTTAGATGTTCGATTAAACATGTTTTTTGAGGTTAGAAAAAAACCAGATTCGTGTTCAGCGCATCAAAATCCGTCAGAAAATTATATTCCGGTTTGCCTTGGAAAAAGTTCGATTCTTTTGTGGTCCTGTGTAATTCATACAGTGAAAACATTTTATTATTATATAGGGCCAATCCCTATAGTTTACTCATAATTTAATAATAATATTAATAATAATCTTAAAATTAAATTGTATAATTGACTCAAGTAAATTGCATTTCAATCAACTGAATTATATTTATTTTAAATTAATTTTACATTTGATAAAAAATAATATATTTGATTCAAGTAAATCAAATTTTAATCATTGATGAAAATTTGATTGATTAAAATTTTATTTACTTGAATCAAGTATATTATCTTTTATCAAATATAAAATTTATTTGAATTTAATATAATTCAGTTGATTGAAATGTAATTTACTTGAATCAATTAAACAATTTACTTGAATCAAATATTTATATGTGACGCTCCACGAAAGAAGGGACCTATCGTGACAACAAATTATAGGTTATATTTAGAAAAGTTTTTGCTTGATTTAAGATTCATTTTTAATTATCTGTAGTCAAAAACTATTTTTATTAAGTATATAAAATAGTTAATGAAAATAGTTTTTGACTATTATTAATAAAAACTGTTTTTTACTACAGAAAATTAAAAATGAATCTTAAATCAAGCAAAAACTTTTCTAAATATAACCTATAATTTGTTGTCACGATAGGTCCTTTCGGCCTTCTTTCGTTGAGCGTCACATATGTTTACCAATTTCAAGTCTTTTAAACCCTTCAGTGCCGTTTTTGTAGGGTGACAATCAGAGGTCTGACATAACAAAAAAAAATAAAAAAAAAAAAAAAAAAAAACCTTAGAAAATTTCTCAACGTTTATAAAAACGAAGAAGAAAAAACATTATTTCGCGCTGCAAATCAAATGTACATGATGCCTTCATTCAGTATATGATTGAGGTTATGTTTGTCTTATTTAACAACATTAATCTTATTGTAGAATTACCCTTAATGATCGAATAAAATTACTGACGACAATAGTTGCGTATTTAATATTGAAGAATTTATTTACCTTAATTCGGAGAAATAAGTTTGCTATTTATTTCAGACTTGAAGGACATTCTTTATACAACAGTCAGCTGAAAAATGCTCTCGAAGATCCTCAATTTGTGATAAATTTACATACAGAAGCAATTACCCATGTGATGGAAATAATACTGGATCAAGAATCTCTAATGTACACTGACTTCTCTCCAGAAATAAAAGATTCTTTGAAGGAGAATCTTAATTTTCCATGCAGTTATGAATATTTTGATGATGTTTGGAAAAATATTGAATACAGAGAAACAGTGGAACGATTTGTGAAACAATTAATTGTACCACAATGGAGGTAATAATTTCAATTTTTTTTTTTGTTATATTTTTTACATTCAGATTTTTGTACGAGTTTAATTTATTTTACTAACTCCTGCTTTCTATATTTCAGTGATTCGTGGCCAATTTATGACAAAATGCATCTTCAGAAAGCTGTTCGTAGTTTCTGCATAGAAGCAATGGCGGATTGCAGTCCCGATGTCTCGATTAATGACATTTTAAATAATTTATTCGTAATGATTGACACCAGTCCACGTCTATACTTTCCTGACATTTTGCTGCTCATAATTAATAAGAAAATCGACTTAATGAAAGAAGATTTGAAAGTTGTCTACAATCGCAATCATATTAAACACTTTCGAACTTTGCCTTGGTGGTTTAAATCGAATGTCTTTTTGAATTATAGTTTTCAACCGTTTAATGATTGGGAAATGGGAAATGATGAAGCATCAAACGATTCGAGAAATATTTCGGCATCTTTTGTCGATGAATCAGGTATGGATGACTTATTAATGACGAATGATTACATGGACCAATCGCTGTCAATGAAAATTATTCATCCTGCAAAAGAAATTTCTAAAAACAGTCAGAGTCAAATGACAGCTGTATATAATAAACTAGAAACATTTGGAGTACAATTGCAAGATCAAAAATTAAAAAACCAATATTTAGAAAATGAAATCAAAAAGGCATTGTTTCAAGACAATTCTTAACAATTGACACATAAATCACAGTTATCTGTGATGTTATCTTTAATCTGAAATTTTTCTGTACAATTTGTAATTATATATTAATTAATACTTGCCCACGTGAACGCTCCTAGAGCACTAGATCTATTATGCAAACTTCATTTCATTGTAAAGTTAAGTACAATAAAAAATGTTGTTATCAAATTTAAAAGTTTTAGAGTCTAATGAACATTCATTCATTAGTAAATTAATCAAGAGGTGTATTTAACTAAATAAGTAGCCTTTTTCATCTGTTTTTATACAGTTTTGGATGGAATATTTTTCAAACGATAACGCCGCAATTGCTTATTATTTGGAAATTGTGACAAAACATCAGATGAAACAGAATTTAATATTGTTCGTAAAATTTGTTATTGTCGTCAATTTTTCAGCGAATATTTCTTTATCATTTACTGTGTGGATTTTGTGCAGTGATCGTGAATTAATTTACCGGATGGAGACAAGATTCTTTCTTCCTTGAGAATTAGAGAATAAAACTTTAATATGACGAATGTAATATCATCTGACTTTTCACTAAAAAATTCTTTTCTCTAAAAGGAATGTATTTTTCTGTTATAATTAAAAAGGCGTCAGTGAGGCTGTTTACAATGATGATAGAGGTAAGTGGCCAATTTTAATTCAATACATTGTAACTAAAAAAGATATTTTATATTACATTATGTATAGATTATTTCCTCGAGAGACAAAGAAAAGTTCCCACAATTATTCTATTGACTAGCAATGCTACTTACGCCGGGAATCCTGTATTTGTTATACAATTTACAATTTTTATTTTTCAAGAAATAGTTTCATTTTCTAAATAATTTCAAAATTTACTTAAAAACATTTACCCTATTCTTAAAAAATTAGAAAAGTTAAAAAAATTATATATCTTAATTTTTTTAAAACAAAAATTCGTTATTTCCGAAAATTAAAAAAAAAATTTTTTGTAAAATAAAGTATTTTTATTTTAAAATATTGAAATTGATTTTACAAATTAAATTATTATTGAATTATCATTTATTTTTAACAAAAAGTAATTTTTTCGTGATATTTTAAATTTAATAAAAAAAATTAATTAAACATGTTATAAATTAATGATTATAAAATTATACTTTCTTCATTTCAATCGGTGAAATTCCACTGGTGAAATTGTTGCAATTTAGCGATTGAAGCACTTCAGTAAAATTCTCACATGAAAACCAGTGGAATGGAAGTGAAATCCACTGATTTAAAAAGCCAAATCTGTTTTACCAATTGCTGCTACACTGTAAAAAATCTTTTTGGGAATTTTCCATCTACAAACTGAATTTGTACCAAAGACTGTAAAATTACCGCATTAAATCAGGTTATGTTGCCACATTGAATGCAGGACTTTTCCATTTTCTGCATTTTCTGTAAAACGTGCCACTTTTAAATTCGGTAAAGGTATAATAATCATTTTCAGTTATTAGATGGGTACTGAAAATTATTATTACCTATACCTAACTTAAAAGTGGCACATTTTACAGAAAATGGAAAAGTCCTGCATTTAATGTGACAACATAACCTTATTTAATGCGGCAATTTTACGCAGTCCTTGGTAAAAATACAGTTTGTAGATGGATAATTCCCAAAAATATTTTTCACAGTGTAAACAATTATATTGCGATAAAAAATAATTTCAACTCTCAAATAATTAGGTTAATAATTGTTTAAATGCGCATCTTTATTAATTGTTGATCCTCATTTTTTTCTATTTTCACTCCAAAAATTACAAACATAACCTAAATCTGTTTGCTCCTAAGGTCAAAATGGGACGAGAACTGACGATATGTTAACAATTGAATGAGAATATGACCGTTTGGGTTATTTATTATGAAATCTCGCTCGAAAATACTACAAAACTTGGCAGCAGTTATTGAATTTTTAAAATCCGAGTTCAGATTTATATTCAGCGACCTCGAAAACCCTTGAGTAACAAGTTTCAAGCGAATTTGATAATTTTCGCTTTAAAAAAGGCATCCGCCATATTGTATTTGCCATTTTGGATTTGACTATTTGATTCAGGGATACCAACCCCACGAGGACTAGATACTGTGCGCTTATTGGTTAATTTGAAGCTTGCGCAGTAAGTCTGATGCGACAGAATTATTTTCTTTTACCATCGTAAGTGAACAATTACAACTATGATTTGTATTTTATGAAATATTATATCGCGTTTAAAGTAAAGTTAGCTATTTTACAAAGGGATATGAATAGAATTTAAAAATAAGGCCCTTTTGCACCTAATATTGAAAGGCATTGACATTTGGTTGGTTGGCCCCGTTTTGTTAAAGAAGAGTTGAAGAATCATAACTACGGCCCTATTCGTTGCTATTCGTGCTCAGCGGTCAGAGACACGAGAGCATATGCGCAGTGGTAGGAGAAACGGTTTTAACGGAGTGGGTGAGTGAGTGAGTGAAAAAGTGAAAAAGTGAGAGATAGAAAAGCTTTTGGACGAGACTTGAGGGTCGGGGGAAGCTGTTTTTGGCGTTTGAACCATTACTAGGTGAAGAAGCGGGGGAAGGTAGAGGAGCTGCAAGCATTGCCAAGCGCACATGAACGTTCGTTCGTCAGGCATGTTTCGAACACTAAACATGCTGCTCGTAGCTGCTGAGAAAACCATACACTCGGAATTCGTGCTCTCTCGTAGTCTCGTTCTGCCTCTCATTCCCCAAAAATACTAAAACCCCCAACTAAACAGTATCTTCAAATTTTGTGAAAATTACGAAAAAAAGTTTGTGCCTTAGAAATATATCGAATTGTGCTCCAATGGACAAGTTTTCCAGTGATAAGTGAAAGCGTGTTTCAATATTTCAAATAGTGTGACAAACTTTTTCGAAGCAAACAGTTGCGATAGACATGAAAATGTTGTATAATGCTTCACTACCTAATGCAGTGAGTCAAATATTCTTCAAGGATAAAATCAGATAAAGAATTCGACAAGTGCATTATAAATCTGTGTCCTGAGAAATAAAAAAAAACATGAGAATCAAATGATCGCTTATTCAATTAACATGAAGGACACTTGAGAGAGAGAGAGAGAGAAACATAAAATGAAGGTTTCGCTGTTTTTGGAGAATAGGTGCAATTAAGTTCTGATAAGTGGTGGAAAGTGTACCTTGATGGTTTTCATGAAAAAGTGCCATTGGTTAATTTGTGTTGATTTTACGTGAGTTTCATGTATCATGTTAACGGTGGAATTCCGCTTGAGAGGAATCTGAAGGCGGGGACTCTGACGTCACTCCTCTCATGATAATGAGGTATTCATGATGGCGGAGCAACAGGAGCGTAGTGTTGTCAGGATTGTTCTTGACATTTTGAACAAGTTTACATATCCGAATAACGCTATAGATGCTCCGCATATTCTTTTTTTCTCTTTTTCATAATATAACTCTTTTTCATATATAATTGCGTGAATTTTTAACCCAGTCGATCAAAATTATTCAACATCAATTGATACAAAAATATGCTTTAGATTTAGCTTTTTTTCATCAAGTTTTTCACTCTTTTAATTCTCTATTTCTTTTCTTTGTTAAAATCGTACCATTAATAAAACATTCCACTCAGTTTAGTCACATTCCTGAATAGAAAAAAATTTAACCAAACGTTATGAAGATTATATCACGTATCTGTTTGATCTAAATTTTTGTGAAAATATTACACATCAACGTTTTTTTTGCAATAATTTTATAAACACATTGCTTCCTCATAGAGATTAAAATTGTCAATAAGTTGTAGATTGTGTAAAAGTTATGTTTTGAAAAATTTAAATTTATTCCAGACTTGGCGTAGATTTTAATTGTTGTTCTAATTAAAGTGAAATCTATAAAAAAAATTTATTATTAACATAATTAATAGAATTGATTTCTATTGAAGAATGGTGAAAAAAATAAATTTTTTACAAATACTACGCTTTTTAGCAAACCAATTGAAACAGAAAATAATCGTACTGTTGAAATGTATGCCAAGTTGGAATAAAATCGGTCAAGTTATTTTTTCAAGTTATCGTGTATAAACCAAATTAGCCTTCATTTTAAACTGCCATAACTCAAAAAATTAACTTTTTTTATTAATTATTGTTAATATACGTAAATTAAATGTTAAATATTTATTTCAATTTTTTAAATATAAAATATTAGGTCATATTTACTA
>JUFY01027324.1:0-19716 GCA_001855655.1 Leptopilina clavipes | reverse complement strand
TTAAAATATCGTGAGATTGATTTTGCGCATGCGCAAAACTAGAATAGTTTAGATAAGATATGCGCAAAAGTCTTCAAACTTTCTGCGCATGCGCAAAATTAGCATACCCTTACCTCTTCATGTTCTCCTAGTACGATTTTTTCAAAACCGTATGAATTTTTAGGGCCTTTTACCAAATCGACAGACAAGATATGCGCAGAAGTCTTTAAGCTTTCTGCGCATGCGCAAAGTTAGAATACTCTTACCTCTTCATGTTCTCCTAGTCATATCTGCTTGAAAGCCGTATAAATTGTTAAGAATTCTCAAAATATCGTGAGATTGATTTTGCGCATGCGCAGAACTAGAATAGTTTAGAAAAGATATGCGCAGAAGACTTCAAACTTTCTGCGCATGCGCGTAATTAGAATTTTGAGACTCTTTTTCGAAATGAAGAGATTGATATTGCGCATGCGCAAAATTAGCATACCCTTACCTCTTCATGTTCTCCTAGTACGATATTTTCAAAACCGATTGAATTTTTAGGGCCTTTTACCAAATCGACAGACAAGATATGCGCAGAAGTCTTCAAGCTTTCTGCGCATGCGTAATCTTCAAAACACTCTAACCTCTTCATGTTCTCCTAGTCATATCTGCTTGAAAATCGTATAAATTGTTAAAAATTCTTAAAATATCGTGAGATTGATTTTGCGCATGCGCAGAACTAGAATAGTTTAGAAAAGATATGCGCAGAAGACTTCAAACTTTCTGCGCATGCGCGTAATTAGAATTTTGAGACTCTTTTTCGAAATAAAGAGGTTGATTTTGCGCATGCGCAAAACTAGAATAGTTTGGAAAAGATATGCGCAGAAGACTTCAACCTTTCTGCGCATGCGTGTAATTAGAATTTTGAGCCTCTTTTTCGAAATAAAGAGATTGATATTGCGCATGCGCAAAATTAGAATACCCTTACCTCTTCATGTTCTCCTAGTACGATTTCTTCAAAACCGTATGAATTTTTAGGGCCTTTACCAAATCGACAGATAAGATATGCGCAGAAGTCTTCAAACTTTCTGCGCATGCGCAAAATTAGAATACTCTAACCTCTTCATGTTCTCCTAGTCATATCTGCTTGAAAACTGAATAAATTGTTAGGAATTCTCAAAATATCGTTGAGATTGATTTTGCGCATGCGCAGAACTAGAATAGTTTAGAAAAGATATGCGCAGAAGACTTGACACTTTCTGCGCATGCGCGTAATTAGAATTTTGAGCCTCTTTTTCGAAATTAAGAGATTGATAGTGCGCATGCGCAAATTTAGAATACCCTTACCTCTTCATGTTTTCCTAGTACGATTTCTTCAAAATCGCATGAATTTTTAGGGCCTTTTACCAAATCGACAGACAAGATATGCGCAGAAGTCTTCAAACTTTCTGCGCATGCGCAAAGTTAGAATACCCTAACCTCTTCATGTTCTCCTAGTCATATCTGCTTGAAAACCGTATAAATTGTTAGGAATTCTGAAAATATCGTGAGATTGATTTTGCGCATGCGCAGAACTAGAATAGTTTAGTTAAGATATGCGCAGCAGACTTGTAACTTTCTGCGCATGCGCGTAATTAGAATTTTGAGCCTCTTTTTCGAAATGAAGAGATTGATAGTGCGCATGCGCAAAATTAGAATACCCTTACCTCTTCATGTTCTCCTAGTACGATTTCTTCAAAATCGCATGAATTTTTAGGGCCTTTTACCAAATTGACAGACAAGATATGCGCAGAAGTCTTCAAACTTTCTGCGCATGCGCAAAATTAGAATACCCTTACCTCTTCATGTTCTCCTAGTACGATTTCTTCAAAACCGTTTGAATTTTTAGGGCCTTTTACCAAATCGACAGATAAGATATGCGCAGAAGTCTTCAAGCTTTCTGCGCATGCGCAAAGTTAGAATACCCTAACCTCTTCATGTTATCCTAATCAGATTTGTCCAAAAATCTAACTAATTTTGAGCCCTTTTTCGAAATACAGAGAAAAAGGAAGAAAAATAATATGGTTTTGATAAGAAAGCTAATAGGAGAACAGGAAGAGGTTGTGGTATTCTAAACTTCCTTGCGCATGCGCACATTAAAATTTTCAGCTACTGTAGTAGAAAATTTTTTAATTTGCGCATGCGCAGTAATAAAAATATTAATGTCGCGCATGCGCAATACTGAAGATTTCGAAAACTATTACTAAAAATTTTTATATGCGCATGCGCAATGTATTTTAGATTACCCCAACCTCTTCATGTTCTCCTATTAGCTTTTGAGTAAAAACAGATTATTTTTCTTCCTTTTAACTGCTTTTAGCCATCAAAATTGATGCGATTTTTAAAAAAATTCAGTATATTAAAACATACACCATGTAATTAAATATATCGAAATACTATGTCGTACGAGTAAATATACTTTGTTAAGCAAGGTATTCTAACCTACGGTAGTAATGTTATGTTGCACGACATAGTAGTTAATTAAGAAATTAAAATTTTTTATAATGAGTAAGTAAACATTTCTGATAAATCCATTTTACATATCAGAAACATATATAAAAGCTTTTTTAATGGATTAATTAGAATCTGTACCGTTACTCCTTTAATAATTACTTATTTATTATTACAATTATCTTTAATATGAAATATAATTAAAGTAATATTTCATTTCTAAAAAAGCATGCAAATTTACAAGCGAGTGGTAAAATAGCATATTATTTGAGGTTATATTAATACACGCCGTAGTAAAATTACATTCCCGATGTTTTTTTAAAACTTCGTGAAGTTTGCACAGCAATATAGTTACTACGAATGAGTAAAAAAACATATAGGTTATGTTCAATTACAAGTTCTAGTAAAATTACCACGTTAGACCTGGTGTAACTAATTTCCCACGTTGGACGTAGTAAAATCACACTGATTTTTTTTACAGTGTATGTTAAGTGCTTAACTGCTTATCCCTGAAAACACGTGTTTCTTCGATTTCATGTTTGTTTCAGTTTATTTTAGTTAATTTACACTTGAAATACTTTTAAAAGTGAGTAAATTTATCTACAACTTTAAAATAATACGTTTTTACACTTTATTCTTTTAAATAATATCAACTGTTCGTGGTTGTATTGTATAAATTATTAATTTTTACAACATAACCTATAAACTTTTGTATATAATTTTTAATTTAAAAAATTTTTTTAAATTAAAACAAAATGTTTAATTATTTTTAGTATCTGATATTAATTTATTATATAATTTTCTTTTAAATTGCAGATAAAGTAAATTTATTGATAAAATGGGTGCTAATGGAGATTCAAAAAGAAAGTCATCAGAGGACGAAATAGTGAAAAGTTTGTTACCAATTTTCATAATATTTTTTTTCCTTTTGTTTCTATTATTTTTACTAATAATGTAAATTTTATATTGAATTTTTTATATTCTATTTCTATTTAAAATACTTTTATTTTAACAGAAAAGAGGAAGAGAATACGAAAAGGAAATACAGGAAAAAATTATGTAAACATAGTATCAAAAAAAGAAAACGCTGAAGAATGCAATTTAAATTGTAAGTGAAAAACTAAAAATGATAATTGTTAATCAAATTTACAAAATAAAATTTAATTTAATAGTAAATAGAATCAATCGTCAATACTTAAATTGACAGCAATTAAATATTTTATTAAGATTGATTCTATTTTATTTTCAGGTAGTGAAGATAGTGAAACTTGGACATTTTCATCACTGCAAGATAAAATATCGGAGAATACGTTAAAAGCAATTGATAACATGGGATTTAAGTCAATGGAAAAAATACAAAAACGTTGCATTTTATCAATTCTCCAAGGTGAAAATCTCGTGGCAACAATAAAAACAAAGTTAACGTCAAATTTATCTTTTCTAATTCCTGCTATTGAATTGATAAATAAAACAAATTCAAAATTGAGAAAAGGTAAATTATATACATTTTTGTAGACCTTGAAATTTCTAATTTTGCCAAAATTTACTTCTTTCGTTTAATCTTTTCTTTTAGGAACTGGATGCATTATAGTATCATCTACACGAGAATCAGCGTTACAGGTTTTTGGCACTTTGAAAGAATTATTACAGTTTCATGAATACACCTGTTGTTTATTAATTGATGGCTCCGATCAAAAAACAGAAGCACGAAAATTGTCGAAAGGCATCAATTTTATTGTCGCCACACCCGGAAGATTATTTCACCATTTGGAAAATACTCCCGATTTTGTGTACAAAAATTTACAAATTCTTATTCTCGACGAAACTGATCGTATTCTAGAAACTGGATCTAAAAATACCTTGAAGCAAATTATTCACATTTTACCAGGTCTGTATTTAGTTTTTTATTTTTAAAAATTCCTTATTTAATTGCCATTCAGAGGACAAGTTCTCAATGAGGAAAGTTTCTTTGTTTTAGAAAAGAGGCAATCTGTAATTTTTATGAGAGAAAAGACGAATGTTGAGGAATTTGTGAATTTGACAATGATGAAAAAACCAATTTATTTGGATCAAGTGGAGGGAGAAGAAGATAAGGAAAAAATCGCTGATGGTTTAGAGGAAGGATACATAATTGCGCCAAGTGATAAACGTTTTCATTTTCTCCTGAGTTTCCTCGAGAAAAACAAGAAAAAGAAAGTGATTGTTTTGTTCAGTTCTTGCCTGTCCACAATACATCATCATGATCTATTTACTTCCTTGAACGTTCCAGTTTTTAGTATTCATGTAAAGATTGATTTTTATATTGATTCAATATTCTATATTCTTTAATTTTACGAAAATAAGGAAGAAAAATGAAATTCTACTAAAGAATATTTTTAGGGGAAGCAGAAACAGTTGAAGCGAACGGCAATTTTTTCGAAATTCGTTAATTCTTCGGGAATTTTACTCTGTGCTGAAGCCACTGCTTCGGAAGTTGTTTTTCCAAAAGTTGATTGGATTTTACAATACGATCCACCAGAAAATCCAAAGGTTTTTCCTTTGAAACAATTCTATTCTTACATTAATTTTTTTTTACTGGTTAATTTTGTTATTTATTGTTTTTTGTTCATTACTAACATTGTTTTTAATTTAAGAATTATTTATTTACTCCAGGAACATATTAATCGACTTTCTGAAATAACCAAGGAATCGAAAGGAAAATCAGTTTTAATTTTAAGTCAAGAAGAAATTGGTTTTCTGTCCTATTTGAAAGAAGCTGGAGTTTCTACCTCGGAGTTCAAAATCTCTTGGAATAAGATAAAAAATGTCCAGATCTCGGTAAAAAATAATAGTTGAAAAATTTGCTTTTTGTTTCCTTTTTAATTTTTAAAATTTTCTTTTTATGACTTACTTTTCCAAAATGTTCGTTCCTTTAATTTTTTATTAAGTTCAAAAATTCGAATAAATTTCTGAATTTTATTTTAGTTGGAGAAGCAAATTGCGGAAAACTACTTTCTTAATTTATCAGCAAAAGAAGCATTCAAGGCTTTCGTCAAATCGTACGACTCGCATCATCTCAAAGAAATTTTCAACATAGAAAAATTAGATTTAACCAAAGTGGCAAAGTCCTTTGGTTTCACTGTTCCACCTGCCGTTGATTTAAGTATCCTTTTTTTATCAATTTACACGGAATATTTCTTTTTTCTTGTCGAAATATTCTTTCATTTAGTTACTATATTCGTTTAGAAATACTTAGTTTTTCCTTAACAATGATTTTTACAACAAAAGGCATTACTACACGGGAATTCGATAAAAGTGCAAGACCAGAAAAACGATTAGGTGGAGGTGGTTATGGATTTTTCAAAACCATGAATCGCTCAGTAGAGAAAAAAGGAAAAAACATTTTTAAACAAGTAGGAAAAAGGAAAAAACTTTCCAAGACTGCAAGTTAAGTTGTAAGTGAAATTTTTCGTCTTAATTTATAATTAAGATATATAAATATTAATTGGTATTAATTTACTCGAATTGATATTAATTTAGAATTTGAAAATACTTTTTCTGACCTTAGATGAAAATAATTTATTTTAAATTGAATTGAATATTGTAATTTGTAATCTTTTTAATTCTTTCTTCTCCACGGTCTCTTATAAATAAATAAAAAAGAAAAATTCTCCATTTAAACATTGTGTCTAATATTATAAAATAAATTCCTATCAATAATATACAAACTTACTTACTCTTTTTACAATTCATCGTGGTAAACTTTTTTTTCTAGATTACATTCTATCAATAAACGTATTGTTTGGAGAGTGCTCTCAAAAATTTCGCCTTTCGCGTGTTTGCCGCTTCTCTCTGTATCTCCTCATTATTATTCGAATTAAGTTCCAGTAAACCAATCACCTTGATCTGGAAAATAAATAAGTTGATTGTGTAAAAATAAAAGAAACTGGAAAATTCAAATTTCGGATGAATAGAACTTACTGCTAATTGCTTTCGATGATGTTCCCCTCGTTTGGTATGCAAGTAAATAAGATACTCGAGAATTGTCGTGTCCCAAATACAGTGATAATAAGCGTCCATTGCGTCAGCAGGGGCGCAACTTTTCTGATCACTCGCTGCCATTTTAAAAGCGAGAGCGTAATCCACATCCTCCAAAAATTGACAAAGAACGGCCGCTTGAGTGTAACATTGCAAATGCGCGCAACATTTGATCATTCTTCGGTAAACGAAATCTTCAATTTGAGCCCGTGGCACTGGCTGGGAGAATAAATCACTTGAAACCATTATCGCTTTCAAATAATACTTCATAGCGCTCTCATGGAATCCTAAAACTGAAAAAATTTATTTTATTGTGTGTAAAAGTTTTTAAATTATTATTGAATATTAACTAAACTTACCGAAATTGAGATCGCCCATTGACTTCAACCAGGAAACGTTACTGGGATAGAGTTTAAGAGCCTGAGTAAGCAATTGAAACAGAATTTCTCCAATATTTCTAATATTGTAAGAATTTGAACTGAAAAAATGTAAATTTTCAAGAGTTAATAATACTCAGCGACGAATTATTTTCTAAACTATGAATTGAAATTTAGCAGTGAACTCACTTTGCAACGCTCGCGGGCCAAAGTGTCAAATATTGAGTGTTGAGTTCCAAACTCGATTCATCGCGCCAAACATTGTGAAGACGGGCAAGAAGAGAAATCATAACTGAAAGAGCCGTTGGTTCACGTAGTCTACTCAAAGTTGACGATATTCCGGCCATTGAATCCCGCGATGAATTTCCACCACCGGAACTTCCTGCGCTTCGTTTCTGTGGTGGATCTCTATTCGGCGCAAAAGCAGCCAAAACTATTTCAAAAATTTTGTATTCGGAACATTAAAAACAAAAAATTTAATTAATTTAAAACATTAAAAAGTAAAAAAATTTTTTACCCATATCCCAAGCTTCACGGGAAAATTTTCTGCCACCTTTGTACTTGACAACGTCCTGACAAACGGAACTAATTGCCGCCGCGAATTCCGTGTAACTCCATCTCTTCTCAAGAGTCGTCAAATAATCCCACTCAGTCATATTTAAAAGAAAAATCGTCGAGAATTCAATCACTTCCTGACGGGGAAGTACTTTGTCAGTTGACTGTAAAGCTGCCAAGCACAATTTTGCCCTTTCCACCAAAGCGTGTACATCACCTGCGAAAAAAAAATAATTAATTTACTTAAAATTCGTTTAATTTTCAAAATTGTTCGATTTGAAAAGTACAACACTCACAAATATTTGTACCGGGCCAACTGTGTAAGCAATGCCAGATTTCAACGAGTAAAATTTCCCAGCTGATTAATCGACATAGTTTAAATGTCAAATTTCCCGTGTGATGTTGAACTTCAGCTGCAAGAACTGTGAGTAATTCTTTCGATCTCTCGAAATCTTTACCCAGCGCCAATTCACGACTCTTGGCTAATAAAATATAGGAGTAATCCTGAAGAAATCCTCGTGGTAGGGACATGACGACACTTTGCAATGGAATCGGCAATTCCCAACAGCCGTTCACTTTCCACAAAGGTTTCGTGGAATTCGTTCCATCCAGTCTGATCAATGTCTCATGAATTTCTATCGGATTGTAGGATAAAATGAGACGTTGCTCAAGATCAAAGATTTCCACTCTCAGAGTTCCTGTAAAATATTTCTTTTATTTCTTCTCTTTCAAGGGGACAATATCTTTTTTTAAATTATATTATTATTATTTTACAATTAGGTAAAATCTACCAACTTGTGTAAGTGATGCAAGGAACTCCCCAGTCGTTGGTCAATAACATCGTCGGAATTTCGAGATCATTGAAAGAAGCCTCTTTCTTTATTTCTCCGAGTTCTCTGTCATTAAATAAATTCACGTACTTTGGACTGTGAAGAATTTTATTCGCAAGACCATCAATATCACCGGTTAGATTAAGATACAGTAGATACTGGGCAATTCGCTTCTTGTCGCTTTCAGAAACGCAATCCAATACATTATCGATAGCCTAAAATGCAAATGATTAATCATATTTACTTCATTGAAAATATTTTTTGTCAAAATTCAAAAATTAGTGGAAAATATTTTCTTACGGAGAAAAAAACCTCGAGTCCTCGTACACCAGCTGCTTTGATATCCGATACATAGTCACCGACAATGACATTATTCTCCAATATTTTTCGAACGAGATTGAGACATTGAATTTGTAACGGAAGATCGCGAGCGACGATGATTTTTCTGTTTGTCAATCCACCTTGAATGTCCAATTCTAAATTGTCTCTGTAAACTTGGGGAATTTCTCGCACGATATTGTCGGTTTGAAGAATTTGGATAATATTCTGAAAACAAATTATTGTAATTATCTAATTTACATTCTCCTTTTTTTAAAAAGTAAATTATGGTTAAATTGAAAAAAGTAAAAGAATATTACCATGAATTGATCTTTAACAGAAGAAAGCAACTGTTGAGTGAGACTTGGTTGAATACTTTCGACAGAAACGTGACAAGCGAGGCAACATCCTTCCAGCCATTCTCTTTTCACTTTGCAATAAACCAAATCCTCCGAATTTCCCAGTGTTTGAAAGAGATCATTTGCTTGAGAAATGTGATGATTAGCGTTTTGGTATTCTTCACGAAGCAGGTAAAATATTGCGAGATCGTAATGTATCTAAAAAATTAATAATTTAATTCGAATGATAAAATTATCTATCGCAATTTACAACCAAAAATTTTCCATACCTGACATTTAAATTCCTCTGCAGTTATGCTAATCATATTCTTCCAATTTTGTTTTATTTCCGTACTGTCTTCAGTCAACATTTGAAAAGTATTTACAGATAAAACCTTTGGCTTTAGATCATCTAATTGAAGAACGGCGTTTAATGTTTCCAACGAAAGTGAAACGTTTTCTTCCAATTTTCTCACGATATCTTCAGTCAAACCGGGAGAAATAAACGCCGAATCCTGAATTCCTAAACTTTTTCCCAAAATAGAAAAATTAGTCCATTTCATAAAAACATGGAAAAAAAAATTAAATATATTTCATTTATCTTACTTGTGAAGAAATTGTTGCTTCGATTGTCTATTATTTAATGCACGGAAAATAATCGCTCTCAAATGCCACCTGTGATAAAGGACAATGGTGAACAAAAGTTGATCCGAAATTGTCGTCAATACATAGTCTGGAATTCCTGGAATATCTACAATTGCGTCTGATGTAATAAAAAATAAATCCTGTAGTAAATTTACTTGTAGGGGCAATGGTAATTTTTTCTCGATTATATCTAAGTCCCATTGCAAATAAGCGGCCACTTTGAGTGACAATATTTTTAATGCAAGATTTTTGTGCGTCCAATTTGGAGTTATATTTGATATTGCGTCAATTGATTCCCCGTCAATTATCTTTATTTCCGAATCTTTGTGATCATTGTTTATTGTCATAAATTTGATAATTAGATCAGTTGGCGAAGGATCTGTAAAAAAAATAATCATTATTTACAAATACAAAAATTAAAAAAAGAAATTTTCAAAAAGAATATTTCCAAGAAAAAATGTTTTCTAATAGAAGAAAAATTGAACAAAAAGTTGCTTTTAATAAACAGTGAATAAATAATAATGAGCAATTAATTAATTCAGCAAAATTTCACATAAAATTCTTAGAAATAATGATTTAAAACATTTTCTTTAAAGTTTAAAGAGAAGCGCGAAAAATTAAATGGCTTTTAAGGTTAGGTTGCACGATTTATTAAATATTGCGAAATATTATTTATAAACATTATTGCTACACTTTGGTGAATTAACAATAGCATTTAATAATTAAATTAAACAAATAGCGTTAAAATATTCTTGAAAATAAGGAATAATGAATGAAAAGTGACAGTACTCACCTGGTGAAGGTTTTGAGATGTGTTTTTCCAATAAAGAAGGATTTAAAAGAAATTCAAACCATAATATTGTATCAGGCGATATAGGAACAGTTCCTGGCCTCAAAAGATCGACATCCATTGTTAAAAATGTTTAATAAAATTAAAAAATAACGTTTTGAAACGAAAACCCTATCCCTTCCCCCTCCGAGAACCTTTTGTTGATCAACATAACCTCGAAATTTCACCATATCAGTTGTCAAACATTGAAAAATGAGTTGATGTCACGAGTCAAAGTTTTTCCTTATTTTTCTCAAAATGAGATCGTGTTCAGTATTCTTAGCCCTAGTATCTTTATTTCCACTCTTCCAATTTACAGGTAAGTGGAAAAAGTTGTATTAAAAATTGTTTTGTTTGTCTGTAAAAAGATAATTAAAATGTACATGTCATATTTGCAGAAAGTCTTCACAGGAATTTAAAATATTACGAGACACTCGATATTTCTCAACTAGATCATAGAATAGTTAAAAGGGGAACTCAGCACAGTAATCATCCTTATAATAAAATAAGTGAAATTGAGTTTCACACGCATGGAAGGTAATTAAATTTCTTTGTTATTGACTGTTCTCATCTCCTGTACTTTTTCGATTCAACAGAAAATTTATTAAATTTAAACTCAATTTTTCACTGTTAAATGGATAATAATAAAGATGTTAATCTTTTTTAGGCATTTTCGATTAATTTTGACTCCAAGACGAGAAGTCATACACTCGAATTTTAAGGTGTATGAGGTCGATGGCGATGGACGAGAAACAAGTGTTCACTTAGGTGATAATTTCTTTCGTATATTAAAGTAAATTTTTTAATTTTTATACCAAAAATTTTCTTTATTCTTTGAACAAATTTTTTCAGATCATGACAATTTTTACCATGGCCGAGTATTTGGAGAAGTGGATTCTCACGCACAGATTCATATCGACGATGGTGTTCTTACGGGAACTGTTACCGTTCCTGACGAGACTTTTCACATTGAGGTAAAATAAATTTTCCATGAAAAAATTTGTTTGATTTTTTCAAATTTGGTAATTTAAAAAATTAACAAGACAAATAAATGTCAGAAGTAACACAACATTTTTCAATTTTCAGCCATCCTGGAGGCATCTTCCCCACTTGGATAATAAATCAATGATAGTTTATAAAGCGTCAGATGTAAAATTAAGTTGGGAACATTTTGAAAATGGAGAAGGCCACACGCACAGTGCTCCAAAAACATGTGGCTACGTTAAGGAGGAATCAGGTAATTTTCTTAATTTTTAATTCTCCAAATTTTCGATTTGAAAAAGCGGAAAAATTTCATTTTACCAAAAAAAATAAAAATTGAAAATAGATGTTCCTGAAGAAAAAGAAGAAGAACTGGAAATTGACTTGACACTAGAGGAGGATGACAATCGAAAAAGAAAGAAAAGGCAGACTGAAACTTACGAATATACGCCAACGAAAACACGTTGTCCACTTTTACTCGTCGCTGATTACAGATTCTATCAGGAAATGGGAGCCAGTAGTACCAAAACAACAATTAATTATTTGGTTCGTAATTTTTTTTTTTATTTATTGATATCTTTTTTTGTAATCCATAAATTTGTTTCACTTGCAGATAAGTTTAATCGATCGAGTGCATAAAATATACAATGACACTCTATGGCAGGATCGACAGGAGCAAGATGGATTCAAAGGAATGGGATTTGTTATTAAAAAAATAGTTGTTCACAGTGAGCCAACTCGTGTTCGAGGGGGTGAAACCCACTACAATATGGTCAAAGAAAAATGGGACGTTCGCACTCTTCTCGAGGTAAATTTTTACAAAGTATTTAATTTAATATACGTGCAAAATGTGTCACAATTTGACAAAATTGTAAGAAAAAAAATTTCTCAGGTTTTTAGCAGGGAATACAGTCACAAGGACTTTTGCCTTGCTCATTTGTTTACTGATCTCAAATTCGAAGGTGGAATTTTGGGTCTGGCTTATGTTGGTTCCCCAAGGAGAAATTCTGTCGGTGGCATTTGTACTCCTGGTGAGTTACTAGTTTTCTTGCTTTTATTAATTACTAAAAATATCTCAGTTTGAAAATTTTCATCAAAATTAACATAATTACAGAATATTTTAAAAATGGCTACACTCTGTATCTTAATTCCGGTCTGAGCTCGAGTAGAAATCATTATGGACAACGGGTAATAACTCGAGAGGCGGATTTGGTCACTGCGCATGAATTCGGACACAATTGGGGATCTGAACACGATCCTGATATTACGGTAAAAAATTAATATTTATAAAAGTTAATCAAGTAAAAATTTTTCCTTGATACTGTTTACTAGTTGGCTCTTTTCTTTTTTTTTCAAAAATAGGAATGCAGTCCAAGTGCCAGTCAAGGCGGCTCGTACTTAATGTACACGTACAGTGTCAGTGGTTACGACGTAAATAACAAGGTATGAATAGACCATAATTCTAATTAAGACTGAAAATTATAATTTTTTATAAATGTGGAAAAATTGAAATGAAACAAATACTTTCAGCGTTTTTCGCCCTGCAGTTTGCGATCGATTAGAAAAGTTCTACAGGCAAAAAGTGGACGATGCTTCTCGGAGCCGGAGGAATCGTTCTGTGGAAATTTGCGCGTCGAGGGTGATGAGGAATGTGATGCTGGTCTCTTGGGAACGGAGGACAATGACGCGTGTTGCGATAAAAATTGTAAATTGCGCCGTCATCAGGGCGCGGTTTGCAGTGACAAAAATTCGCCGTGCTGTCAAAATTGCATTTACATGCAGCAGGGAACGAAGTGTCGAGAAGCGCAATACGCGACGTGTGAACAGGAGTCACGTTGCACTGGAGCGATCAGCGAATGTCCGCGATCTCCACCCATGAAAGATGGAACCGGATGTCTCGAGAGGGGACAATGTCGGTTGGGAAAATGCATTCCCTATTGCGAAACTCAGGGTCTACAGAGTTGCATGTGCGATACAAGTAAGCAAAATATGTCTCAACTATGAAAGTTAAAAGAAAACCATGTAATATCTAAGATATTTCTAATTTCTAACTCTATGAAAAATTATTTTGTGTTTTCGTTCACAGTTTCGGAAGCCTGCAAAAGATGCTGTAGAATGAGTTTAAACGAGACGTGTTTTCCAATCGATCCACAGGATATTTTACCTGATGGTACTCCTTGTATTCAAGGATTTTGTAACAAGGTAAAAAATTTCGAGAATTAAAAAAATTTTTTTTTTAATGAAAATTAAACGTTAAGATGAAAACTAAAAAATGTAAGTTTTCATTTGATGAATATTAAAATAAGTAGAATAAAACTGTTGATAATTGTATTTTCAGGGAGTTTGTGAAAAGACGATTCAAGATGTCGTGGAGAGATTTTGGGATATTATTGAAGACATCAATATCAATAAAGTTATACGATTTTTGAAGGACAATATTGTTGGAGCTGTTATCATTTGCACTGCCTTGGTTTGGATACCATCGAGTTGTGTAATAAGTTACATTGATCGTCGAAGAGTGAAAGAAAATGAGAAAAAGTGGCGTTGGAAAAATACTGATGAACTGATTCATCCGGAAGAACGGAGACAAGTGATTTATGTCGGCTTGCCACGTCGAGTACAACATGCGACTCAACAAACTTAATTTTCCATTGTCATTATTCATTTTCTTACAAGAAAAAAATACTAGTCAGACAAGGTAATTTATTATTTACTTTGTTTAATTCTTAATTTTTTTTACATTATAGGTACCTCGAAATCGAGGTGAAAATCACTTGCCAGTTACCAATTAATAGCTTTATTAATTTTCATTTCTATTTATGGTGCTCGTATGACAAAACATTTTTTTCATCAATCGAAAACTTAATTAAATTTTTTAGTTTTGATTTTAACGTTTAATTTTTTAACTTCTACATTTAATTACTTAATTTAAGTTTTATTAGTAAAATAATGCTAATAATTAGTATTAATATTTTTGATTTTTATTTACAAATAATTTTATACGAAAATGTTGTCTGATTTTTAAAAAATATTTTATATTTTCAATTTTTTATACAAGTATTCATAATATTGAATATTTTTTTTCAATATTTAAACCAAATGTTGTTTTTGCGCAAATTATGAACATTTTTTAGTCAAGTTATTCTTTAATGATAGTCCATTTTTTTTAAAGTGATTTAAAAAAAATAATAATTATAAGGTGCTTTTAATTGAATTTTTAAAAATGAACATTCCGAGCGATATTTTAGATAATAAATAATCAAGACATTGAAAATTAAATGTGAACCAATGAAACAAATACCATTATTTATAAAAAATATTAATAGAAAATTGTACAAAGATTGTGTATTTGAAAGTTGTAAAATATAAATAATAAAGAAAATTAATAAATAAAATTAACCTACGAATTTTCGAAGCCAAAAGGTGGTTCCTTAGGTGAATAATAGTCTAGTTAAAGACGAAAGTGGTTTTTCATGGGCAGATTTCCTCCTCCGACGAAAAAAAAAATAATGATAATATTAATAATATTGATAGTGGTAATAATAATAATAATAATAATAATAATAATAATACATAAAAATAATAAATAATGTAAACATTATATGAAAAATTAATTTTCTTGATATATATAGGTATTAAAAATTCACCTATTGATTATAATATTATTACTCATTATTTGTGACATACTTTTATTACAAGGAATGCGTCTTAACAAATACACATTAATATACATAATTATTGTTGTGTCGTTATACATTTAGTCATGCCGGAAATATGTATAATAGCGGGTTTTTCTGACTGAAAATAATTATCATGGGATTGTTACATTAAAACGTTAATATGGAAAATACAAAAAATCTTCCTCTATAAATATATGTATGTCAAAATGTTAATTGGATTTTGTAAGAAGAAACAGGAGGAAACAAAATTTGTTTTCCTAAATATTTTTGAATATCCTAAACGCTAATTATAATCTCCAAATATTAAAAACATTTCCAATATTATAAATATACATAATAAATATTTAACAACCCCATTTAAATTTTGAGTCAGATTTTCATTTTTATTCATACGAGTGTCTCACTCACTCTCACTCTCTCGTATGAATTACATTTTTATTTATTTACATTTTGTCCATTTTTTTTTTTTTTTTTTTTATTTTTTTAAAGCGATTTACGAAGAGAAAGATAACATTACAAATTTAAGAAAAAAGAAACTGACTAGAAATTATAATTTGGTATTGGTTTAATTATTTGGTATATAAAATGGACTTAATGGAAAAAATTTTTTTACTTATATATAATCGTAAACAGCAAAAAAAAAAAAGCAATCGAAAAATTTCTATTTTTAATAGGAAAAAAATATAGTTTTACTCTCCCCGTAAGAATGGATCAAGTGCGAAATATTTGAAAAGTTCCGTTTCTTTAAAAAAATATTTCGATTTCCGTCTTAAAAATTTGAAATTAGTCTATATACGCTGTCATTGCATTTCTTTTTTCTTGTCTACTTAACAGATATATTTTTTAAGTGCGAAAAAAATTTTTTTATTCTTTGAAATTAATTACGCACTTTGTCAGAAACTAGAAACTTTGCTATTCTATTTTTTAAAGTATAGCAAAAATTTTCTACTTTATATAATATGAAAATTGTTTTTAATTTACGACAATTAAAACACTGAGTTTACAATATATTTAAGAATCTAGGTAGAAATATAAAAATACAAAAAAAATTTATTTCAAATGAGTAATTAGTAATAATTATAATAATAATAATAATAATCGTTTTCAATAAGGCAGTGGTTTTTAGTTTCTGACTAAATAAGACTTTCGAAAAAGGCCTCAACTAAATGCTCTTTGGCCATTATTAAATTTTTTTTAGATCATAAAATATGCCTCTTTTTCTTTCCTCCGAGCGATGATAATGATACTACGTCCGGTGATAATAAAATTACATATACAGTTCAAACAGGCTATTTTTTTTTTATAAAAATGCTATACTTAACATTTTCATATACTTATATAATTTATAAATATATCATAATAATGTCATATTTATTACTAGTTATTGTGTACGGTGTCTTAAGAGTAAGTACGAAAATGATATTTCAAGGATGAGTGCGTGTGTGGGTTTTTTTTTTAAAAGTGAATCCACAATTAAGAGTCGACATCAAGAGAAAATTATCCCCCTTTTCAATCGATTAATTCATTATTTCAAGTAGCTGAAAAAATTTTCAATTTCCTTTTTTTTTCATTTACTATATTAGGAATTTAATTCGATGAATTTCTCTTTTATCAAATTTTTAATTAGAAAGAATATTTTTCATTTCGAAAAATTTTTCGGAAAAGTTTGCAAAACGAATTTTATCGATAATTATTATTTTTGTCCAAATCGAAGTCAGATTTAATTCAAAGTAATGAATATCAAATTAAAATTCGAATTTCAATTAGTTGGAAATAAAAGTGTAATTGGTAATTTATATTTTTGGAAAAATATATTGAAATTCGATATAAATATTCATTTCTCACATTTAAATGGGAAATTTTGTGAATAAATTTCGTCTATAAAAGGGAAAATTGAAAACAAGTTGATGATAAATTCAACTTTTGGAAAATTGAAAAACAGTCGATTGGAAAAAGAATATTGTATGAAATATCGAACTTGTAAATTTTAACTTGACCTCGACTCTCAAAAATTCCCATAGCAAACGCCACAAGTCCACGAAGGGTACGACTTTGCGTTCTTTCTTTTGCATTGAAAATAGTTTGTATGTATTGAATTTCCTTTCAATCCGCGTGTTCTTTATTTTTCTCTTTTCTTTCCGAAAAGCAAGAACCTCGATTCATCGACAAGTCTCAAAATGCAAAAATTGTTTCATTTATTTTTCTACTTTCTTTTTCTTTTCATTTTTTTTTTTATCGACAATATTGATTCACTGATTCTGTCGTTTAATCGTAGATCAAGATTAATTTCGATTAAATTAAAATTATTTAACGAATTCTATTTATTTCGGTAATAAATTTTAATTTTCAGGAAAAAAGTAGAGTTTTGAAAACTTTTTCCATTTTTGCAAAAATTGAAATGATGGAAATAATTTTCAATTCAATTGATCCACGAATTTTTTTTTCAAGAAAACGCGAAATTTAAACCTCGCTAAAAGTCGAATTGTGCGAAAATTCATATTTGAAAATCCTCCAAGGGAAATAGTTCAGGTTTCTTCGCCAATTTATTTCCCTAAAGAAGCTCCTGTCTGAATTTCTTATAAAGATGGATTTTCTCCTCCGACTTTAAAAGAACAAGAAGTCAAATATCTTCAGAGAAATTGCGAGTTTCCTTAAGTTTCGAATTTCCCTCGAAAGTCAATGCCGACAGTTTTATCGGAACATTTACATTTACATTTACAAAAAATTTAAAAAAAAAAAAAAAAAGATTTGATAATATAAAATATGAAAAAATTTTTCTTTTAGTTGAAAAATAACATTACAATATAATGAATACAAAAATTAATAAATTTTGACACAATTCGAATTTTTGATGTTAAAAAAATAATTTTTTTGGTACTTGCGATGTTTCTTGACTGTTTTTTAAATATTTTTTTTTGTTCTTTTTTTCTTTTAATGAAGTGAGACGGTGAACCACACAACCATTCCGGGACGTGTCAATCCTCCAATCTCACAATTTACTGTTCGAGTTTCTCCATTAAGAACAAAGAGAGCCTCATTCGATGGACTGACCATATATCGACCGAAAATTCCACTTTGAACGATCGGTCTGTTTGGATTTCCCCATTTGGCGAGACTCGGTGACATCGCTTTTCCAACGCCTGTGATCATTTCCACTTTACCTGTAATTATAAATTTTGCACATTAATCATAGAATTTATGAATTCCCCCCGAAAAAAGGAAACAACATTCACTAATTACAAACCACATATTAGATACGTAATAATTCAAAATTTGCATTGCAAAAAATGTTTATACTTGAAAAAATAAAAAAAAACTTTTGTAATCTACAAAATACAAAGTAACAAAAGAATTTTCGTTATCTTAATTAAATTTTAATTAAAAAAAAAACTTTCACATTTATTTGCTTTGGTAAAAATAAAAATAATTCGAGAGCTAGGGAAAAAAATTCTCTTTATATTTCTGTATTTTTCAACATACATATTTGGTTAAAAAAAAATATATATATGCAGTGAACGAGAAATGCTCGTTATTTCAGAAAAAAATGAAACTCAAGTGTAAAATTTCTGGTTTCTTTACCTGTAACCAAATTGAGAAATAGAATATCCTCTTTATCAGCGGATGAAGCGTAGAGATCATAGCCGTGCGTTGTTTGCGATGGGTAAAATGTGATATCACTGATGTTGAGGGTTGTTTTCACATCAAAGGCAAATTTCAAACCAGTCGCTGAAATTGAAATTGTAACGCATCTTCAATTTATTTTCCAATTAATTAAGAAAAAGAGAGAGAATTTCCATCAACACACACACGTCAATTAAAAAGCGAAATGAACTTTAAAATAAATCAAAAAGCATTTACACCTTTTTTTTCATCATACACATTCTTTGTATATAATTCACGGATTAAAATAGAAATTAATTGAAAAATGCCATTTTAGCTTTACAAAAGCTGATTGATTTTTATTTGATTGAATTAGAATACGTGAGGATTTCCATTTTACTTTGTCAAAACAAAAAAAAAAACTGAGAAAAAAAGTTTTTTTTTCTGAATCAAAGAAATATTTCATGAAATGTGAAAGCTCAATTTTTTTTCCCATGTATAAAAAAAAATGAGTCGATGGATGAAATACTTTACGAGTTGCAAATTAATTATTTTAGAAAAAAAATTTTTTTCCGAATTCTAATATTGAAATATTTAGTTTTCAAATTTTTGTCATTTCTATTTTTCATCCCTTATTTTCAATTGGAGGAAAGATTTTTTTTTTTTGTTGAGATAATTACTTTGAATTTCCTGGACGACGAGAAGAACACCAGTTTCTTGACGATCGAGAGTGACGAGATGTCGCGAATCAGGCGAAACCATTGGCTTTCCGATTAAATCGGGTTTGTGAGCGAGCACAGTATCGGTGAGATAGTCGAGGAGTAATTGACCGGTTGGTCTGCCAGTAACTGGCTCCTCGCATTGCAGTATCACGAAACCATCTGCAATAGAGAATTGAGAATATATAACAAATTGATTGGCCAAATTTTCCGAATATTGATGAATATCAATCGAAAATCGACAGTTTTTTGATTTCTTTTTTTATTTTTCCACTACAATTAATAAACTATTAAACTGTTGCTCGATAATTTATCTATAAATTCTAAATGTATAGAATAAAATTTCCATATCGTGAAATAATAATAATAATAATAA
>JUFY01027323.1:0-18009 GCA_001855655.1 Leptopilina clavipes | reverse complement strand
AGTTTGTCAAAAATGTTAATTTGAACTACCGTCAGTTGTAATTTCTTTTAATTGCAACTAATTATACTCAGTTTTTGGTTACAACTATCGGCAGTCGTTACAACTATTGTTCAAACAATTACCGTCAGTTGTAAGAACTATTAATACTAACTACCGTTGTTTGCAACATTGTAACAACTGACAGTAGTGAAACTTTACAGTTGTTATAATGTTGCAAATTATTGATTGTAAATCCGAATATTTGTCCAATCTACTAAAAAATTAAAACAATCATTAATTGTCACAACCGTTGCGTTGATAAAATCAACTACCCTTGAAAGAAAATTTAGAGCATGAAAATGAAATGAATGAATGAAATTGAAATGAATAAATAGCAGAAAATCCATCTGTGAATGTTCCAAATTACTCGCTATCCGTCTTATAATTGTATTTTAGGTTTTGATTCAAGTCCAGATGGAGAAGACAAATATACAGACTTCATCTATAGTGATAGTGTCTATATAACGTATATAAGAGCGGGACTTGAATTGTAACGGGAACTATAAAACGATAACGATCCGACACTAAAATAGTTACGATCGTCTTAACCAGCTCTTAACATAGTATCAGAGCATCGTTGGTGTCATTAGCGAAATGCAGTTGGCAAGGAGTGTCGGCCTGATAACAACTGATCTCAGTCAACCTAATACTCATCCCCCCTTTTTCCCCACTCCACCTTCCCCCACCCACCACACTAAGCAATCGCGACAAACTTCCTGCAATCGTCATTTAGTCACAGTGATTCCAACTTCCATAGTATAGAGGAAGACGTCAAAACTATGCTGTGCACTTTACTAACTTATTGTGGGTTAAAACCTGATCCCAAAACTAAGGCACGAGGTCTTAATTTAACCGTTGCATTTTGCCCCCGATGCAACGGATTCACAATGAAGCTCAAATAAAGTTCCTTTCAACTTGAGGCGGCGCGTCAGGAAGATCAGTTCAACCATATAGAGTTTACCCTCGATTTGAGAACAGCCGTTAATCTTACGTCCATACTCTCATCCATAACCTATATTGAGAGGGATGTTTTACTTGACGTGCAACTTGTGCTCCCTCACCAAAACTCGGAGTAAAATATATAGATATATAAGACCAAAATTGACGTACGGCGTGTAAAAAACAAGAGGGGATTGGATTGAAGTGTTGAATAAGCTCGTGTTTGTTGGGAGGGATGAGAGAAAGGGAGAAAAGTGTCTTTTCAAGAGTGGTCCGTACTAACAAGCTCTCAAGGACGTGGAGCTTCTTTTATCTCGCACGACTGCACTGCTTCTTTTCATCAGCAACGGGTAAAGCAATCTTCTCTCGCGTCGTCTTTTGACATACAAATACACTTCGATCCTACGAGATCGTACGAAACACTTTCATCTTTCGCTTCTTTTTCTTTTTCTTCTTCTTCTACTTCTTCTTTTTTCAAATGTTGTTTTGTTTTTGCCATACCTAACTTAATTTTTGTTTTTGAACTTTACTCCCAAGTACCAGAGAGAGGGATTTTTCATTTAATCGAATTTTGAATTAACAGAACCGAAACTTTCTTTTCTCCATAAAGCATTCCAAAGAATACAACTGACGGTAATTGTTTGAACAATAGTTGTTACGACTGCCGATAGTTGTTACCAAAACTGAGTATAATTAGTTGCAATTAAAAAAAATTACAACTGACGGTAGTTCAAATTAACATTTTTGACAAACTTCCGTAGTTGTATTAATTTTGGCATTGGTTGTTAATAATTGTTAAAACTGCCGGTAGTTACAATTAGTAGTTGTTACAACTGACGGTACTTATTATTAATTGATTCCAATGGTTACGACGCCGGCAAATGTAACCAATAGTATTTACAACTGCCGGTAGTTACAATTAATAGTTGGTACAACTGACGGTACTTATTGTTAATTGATTCCAATGGTTATGACGCCGGTAAATGTAACCAATAGTATTTACAACTGCCAGTAATTAAAATTAATAATTGTTACAACTGCCAGTAATTACAATTAATAATTGTTACAACTGCCGGTAGTTACAATTAGTAGATGTTACAACTGACGGTACTTATTGTTAATTAATTCCAATGGTTACGACGCCGGTAATTACAATTAATAATTGTTACAACTGCCCGTAGTTATAATTAATAGTTGGTACAACTGACGGTACTTACTGTTAATTGATTCCAATGGTAGTTACGACTGCCGGTAAATGTAACCAATAGTATTTACAACTGCCGGTATTTACAATTAATAGTTGGTACAACTGACGGTACTTACTGTTAATTGATTCCGATAGTAGTTACGACTGCCGGTAAATGCAACCAATAGTATTTACAACTGCCGGTAGTAGAAATTAATTGTTGTAACAACTGACGGTAGATATAAGCAACAGTTATAATTAGTAATTGTTACAACTGCCGGTGGTAAAAATTAATTATTGACGCAACTGACGATAGTTCTAATTAATAGTTGTCAAAATTGACGGTAATAGAAATTAATAGCAACAACTGACGGTAATCGTATTCAATAATCGTCGACAATACTTATAATTAACAGTAAATTTAAATTAACTTAATTTAAATTTAGAAAATTTAAATTTACTTTTAATGTAAATGTTTTAACAGATGTTCGTTAAAAATACCATCATTTGGATCGTACGGTAATTGCATTAAATACTTCCCCTGGTTGATGATCGAATATCGATAGTTTTTCAAAAACTTAGTCACAGTTACAAATAGTGGATCGGAGAAAGAATTATAATGATATTAATGTGAATGCCAGTAACAATGGTGCGACTGCATTAATTTATAATAATAAGAGAAATGTAAATTTATAGGACAGTCTCTTGAATTTATATGAATAATAAATCGTTTGAATGGATGAGGAATTTCAAAAACAGATTGCAATGATGACGACGACTCCTCCAAGGTGAATCGGGAATTTTGTGTCATCTCCCTATTATTCTCTTCAACGACAACATCGCCTTCTTCTATTCAAAGTTGGCAGCCGGTTCATTCTTCCTTTAACAAACCCCCTTGAATAATTCTAATGAGAATGAAACAACCAAACAGACTTGTGCAATTCTGGCGTTGCGCCATCATGCTTAATAAAACAGATAAAATGTTAATTAACTTTGACTCCATATACCGCATTGTCTAAAAATATTTTCTCCAAATCTCTTCAATCTAAATTCAATAGGTCGAATAATAAAAAAAAATAAGGTCGAATCTTATTGTTTTTTTATTATTTCCATACTCCACTTTCTTTTTTAATTCAATTTTTTCTTTTTGGTGCAATTGTCTCTACTTGACATAATTCGCGCGTTTTGAATAAATAAACTCTGCATTTTTTCTTCTTCTTCAAAAATACATTTTTTTATAAATAATTTATCAGGGAAAAAAATTGGAATTTGTAATCTTCTGGGTTTTATTTTTTAATCTTGCGGTGAAATTAAATCGAGGTCATATCCGAGGGGGTCGAAGACCGAGATTATAAATAAATTATACATTGTATCGTGTATTTTTGTTAACTGTTGAGTTCCGTTTTTGATAACGTCAATCGTAGACGAAACAGGTAGAGGAGGAGAAAGGATATATTTCAGACCTGGTCTGACCATAGCGTGACTCGCATCACTTTCTATTTGATTTAAATCTAAATCGGGCTTTCATTTCTCTGTGCTCAATTTCATTGGATAGATGAAATTACATATAAATCTGCTTATGGCATGCCAAAAGTCGCAGTTTTTCAAGAATGATGAATGTATTAGTGAAGAAGCTGTCATTCTTGTTGAATTTCAAGAATGATTCTGATAGGATAGGTGAGATTGAACACGAAATTTGATTGGCTGGTTGCTTCGGCAATTGCGTGACCGCAAACGCTCTAATGCTCTCCCATTAGTGCTGACTATGGTTCTTCCCAATCTCCGAGGTTTCAAATTACTGAGGCATCGAGTTCAAATGGACACCGACAATCCCTCTCGAGTTCGTTTCACGGATGATCAAGCCGACGAACGAGCAATTATGTCGTTTTATTCGTTGTGTCATTCGAAAATACTCACTTCAGTATATATATATGCATGTTCCATCATTCTATGCATAATACAATCCGAACACTTCAATCATCACTCGGAGTTTACTTTTTTTTTGTGTGCCTTTTTTTTATTTTTTTCATCCCAACAACTTTCAATATTCTAGTAGCTCTCTTTCAATGGAAATCAAATGCCCTGTGATTCCATTCATACTCGACAAGTGGAATATAATCTGGAATTAAAAAAAAAATACACGAACTATTTTTTTGTTTTCAATTGTTTCTTTTGTTACGTTTGCAAATTCTGTACCAATCAATGTGAAGTTTACTGCAAATGTTTCAAATTCGTTTCTTTACAGTATCTGTGAGTTTGGTAGCCAGTTTTACTAGATTAGGATAATCTGTCAAGTCAGTTGACAGTTGAACAGTTCAACTGGATAGAAAAAACACTTTGTCTGACTAAAACTGACTTTTGTTACTGATAGTACAATTTAGTAAATTTACAGTTCTGTCTGATGTAAAATTACTTTCACTAGTGCCAAAAAATTAATTAACTGCAAATTTAAACAAGTGTCTGACTAAAAATGACTTTCACTACTGATCCTACAATTTGGTAAATATAAAAAGTTATGTCTGACCTAAATTTACTTTATCTACTGACAAGAAGTTATTTAGTTGTAAATTTAAACAGTTGTCTGGCTAAAAATGACTTTTACTACTGATAGTACAATTTAGTAAATTTATAGTTCTGTCTGACGTAAATTACTTTCACTAGTGCCAAAAAATTAATTAACTGTAAATTTAAACAGTTGTCTGACTAAAAATGACTTTCACTACTTATACTACAATTTGGTAAATTTAAAAAGTTATGTCTGACCTAAATTGACTCTTATTACTTATAGTTCAGTTTAGGAAAGTAAACTAAGTTTATACTGTTCTGTCTGACTAAAATTTACTTTTACTACTGATTTAGTGATTTTTTGTATATTCTGACAATTATTTATTTCAAATATTATTTATTTAGTTGTTATTATTATATTATTAGTATTATTATTATTATTATTCTTATTATTATTATTCTTATTATTATTATTATTATTATTATTATTCTTATTATTATTATTATTACTTATTATTATTATTATTATTATTATTATTATTATTATTATTATTATTATTATTATTATTATTATTATTATTATTATTATTATTATTATTATTATTATTTATTTATTTATTTATTTATTTATTTAGTTAGTTACATACATATGAAAATAATACAATTTTGTATTGTGCCATTTGGATCGAAAAAGTCTCATTTGAAATGCGAGACTGCTCGCAAATATTCGAGTACATTTATGGGAAACTGTTTGCACGGAAAAATGGTAGAAATCCAAAGTAAAAAAAAAAAACAAAGAAAGAAAGGAAAAAAAACTCCACAAGTTTATTGCCATTGGAGTTTTAAAAATAGTTGGGAAATATAAGTAGGCCGTGTTGTACATAAATGCAGAAGTGTTCCCTTTAAAGTCGACGCACAAAAAGATGTAAAAATAAAAATGGGTCTCGCATGGGAGCGTGTGAAATAAACTTTCTCAACGGAACACCTCCCCCTCCCCTCTCCTCTTCCTCCTGAATTGAAGATCTTGAGCTTGAAATAAGGGCAGAAAACTTTCCAGATGGGTATAAGAATAAGGGGTATGGGAGAGAGAGTGAGAGAGAGAGGGGGGGAGGTGATTGTAGCACAGACTTTACACTTTTTTCTAGACGTGCTCGGAATATAAAATAACCTTTTGGAAAAGTGCACAAAGGCAGACGGGAAAGGTTAATAGGCGATGTTAGATTTAGACTGTAAAACTCACAATTTTAGCAGCAGGATTCTCAAATAACAAAGAAAAAAAAAAGTTATTTCTTGGATTTTCTGAAAAGGCTTCTTTAATTTTCTATCCTATCGGAACTCTTTATTTGGAAACTAGAGTGAATCACTCTAAGGAATTCGGTCAAATTCCGAAACATTGAATGGAAGTCTTTATTTTAAAGAAAAGAAGATGTGTTTGTTTAAAATTTAGATGTGTATGAATTTTAACTTATGTACTTTTTATACAATATATTTAATAAATTTTCTTGACATTCTTGATTTATTAACAAATTATTATTTTCTGTTTCAGGTAAGTGAGAGTACTTTGACATGTCTAGACGGTTATCTGGAGTTGCAAGCGAAGGTATTTACTATCATTTAAAATTAGAGTGGTTAAGAAAATTTATAATCGTGAGTACATGAACATTTAGGAAATAATTATAATTATTGAAAATACTTTTAATTGTTTCAAGATATTTCACGGTACTTCAAAGTACTTCAGGGTATTTCACAATACTTCTGGTAATTCACGGTACTTCGAATATTTAGGATATTTCAGATAATTCAAAATACTTGAAATACTTTAGAATTATTGAAACTACTTTAAAAAGTTTCAAGATATTTCACGGTACTTCAAAGTATTTCAAGGTATTTCGCAATACTTCTAATAATTCCATGTACTTCGAATATTTAGGATATTTCAGATAATCCAAAATACTTGAAATACTTTAGAATAATTAAAACTACTTTTAAAGTTTCAAGATGTTTGACGGTACTTCAAAGTATTTCAGGGTATTTTACAATACTTCTGGTAATTCACGGTATTTCGAATATTTCAGGATATTTTAGATAATTCAAAATACTTGAAATACTTTAGAATAATTGAATATAATATAATAATTAAAACTACTTTTAAATGTTTCAAGATATTTCACGGTACTTCAAATTATTTCAGGGTATTTCACAATACTTCTGGTAATTCACAGTGTACTTCGAATAATTCAGGATATTTTAAAATAATTAAAAACACTTGAAATACTTTAGAATAAATGAAAATACTTATAAATATTTCAAGATATTTCACGGTACTTCAAAGTATTTCAGGGTATTTCACAATACTTCTGGTAATTCACGGTAATTCACGGAAATTCGAATAATTCAGGATGTTTCAAACTACTTGAAATTCTTTACGATAATATTTAAGATATTTCAAAATATTTAGAGATAATTTAGAGATACTTAAAGTACTTCAAGAACTTACAGTACTTTAATTACTTCAGGATATTTCAGGATAATTTAACCCAACTTAATTCAGGAGTTGTTTGCTCCTAATTTAAAAAATTAGTTAACGAAGTGTTTTAATAACGTTTTAGAAAAATTAAAAGTCCCTCAAGTTAGTCGAGAGTGCGGGAATAAAATTTTCCTAATTACAATAACTGATTTGAATATAATTACCGATGGTCTATTATTTAAACATTTTAATACAATAACAGGTTACAATATACATCGGAGAACTTAACTTGTAAAATAGACAGAAGCTTCTTAAGGGCTCTATCAAGTATGATAATTTAACCACGAACCTGGACAATGATGAGACTTTGAAAGTTATGATTCAAGCAAGTTTGTACAAGGAACTCCATCGTCTCGCATAATACTTTTCTCTTAAAGTAGAAGCGCATTGCGTCGCAAATGCATAACTTGTTCACCCTTCATACACCCCCAGTTTTGTATATATATATATATATATATATATAGGGAAGTAACATATACTCTGCAAAAGTTCACCTATTGCAAAGTATATATATATATGTGTGTGTATGCATTCTGGGAACATAAATCGCGTGAATATCTCTCCGAGTTTCCTGTTCCAAAATGCTCTTCTCTTTACTCTCTTGGCAAAGGGTGTAAGGCAGCAGTTTAGTGAAAGTATGTTACATACCCTTACTAAGCTGGAGATACTTTTCACCTAGCTCACTTCTTGTGTACATAAGAACGAGTGTTAGGACTTGTGTGTGTATATATATAGAACGTCGCGTATCAAGGTACGGACCTGTCGCTTGAGAGCCTCAAGGTACAGCCTCAAGATCATAGATTAAGCAGAGACTCTCTCTCTCTCTACAGCTTACGTGCGATACGGTTCTACCTTACTCAGCGCTTCTGTATTATACCTCAACGCTTACACGATGTATATACACGACATATTTTGTCCCTTATCTTAAACCTCTTGTTATTGTTTTCCGATCTTGACGAAATATCATTTTTAGATTTATCGGAAAATAATCTCTTTCCCCAAGTTTATGTTGGGAGGATTTTTCTTTTAGTTCGGTACATTTTGGTGTAAAATTTAGGCACTATATAGAAAAAATAGGAACCTGTAGAGAAAGTTTGACCAGGGCCAAGTTAGGGCCAGGTTGGGCTGTCCCAAATCTGTATTAAACACAAAAAATAGAAGAAGTCCTATTTCAGATCGAGTCTCGGTTCAGACAAGAGCAGACTGGCTAGGGCCTGGTCGGTCGCCATGTTTCAACCAGGTCGGAGCCAGGTTGGCGAATTTATGCTCAGGCGATGATGAAGTATGGAAAAAACCTTCCCTGGAAAAAAATATCATTGGCGTAAGATTGCACCAGTCTTGAGAACAGTGTTGCCAAGATTAGGCCAATATTGCCCCAGGACTGTGAATATGGAAGCGAATTCCATATGAGAAAAATCTTTTAAATGGAAAAAGTACGACTGGCGTAAGATTGAACCAGTCTTAAGAACAGTGTTGCCAAGATTGAGCCAAAATTGCCCCAGGACTGTGAATATAGAAGCGAATTCCATAGGAGAAAAATCTTTTAAATGGAAAAAGTACGATTGGCGTAAGATTGAACCAGTCTTGAAAACGGTGTTGCCAAGATTGAGCCAATATTGCCCCAGGACTGTGACTATAGAAGCGAATTCCATATGAGAAAAATCTTTTAAATGGAAAAAGTACGACTGGCGTAAGATTGAACCAGTCTTGAGAACAGTGTTGCCAAGATTGAGCCAATATTGCCCCAGGACTGTGAATAAAGAAGCGAATTCCATATGAGAAAAATCTTTTAAATGGAAAAAGTACGACTGGCGTAAGATTGAACCAGTCTTGAGAACAGGGTTGCCAAGATTGGGCCAATATTGCCCCAGGACTGTGAATATAGAAGCGAATTTCAAATCTCGAATATAAATATCTGTCAGATACAAATTGCATTAAGAAATTAATTAAGAAAAAATAACTCATTAAATTGGTTCCTACAATTTAAATTCGAGGTATAATTGGATTCCCGTTTTCATAGTGACAAACTTGGGGCAATATTGGCTGTAGAATTTCGTCCAATATTTGGCCATTCTCCTCAGACTTTTGGTAATTTTCCCCCTTATACTGAATTTTATCGCCACTTCACCATTTATTAATAAATCGGAATACTTTTTTTTCCCATATAATTCCTTATAATGTAAAAATTAAAAAACGATTACACGCAATGTAATGAAATTTCATTTCGATAATTTTTTTTTCTTTTAAAATTTGAAATACAGGGAGGGTAAAATTAAAAATGTTTGCTGGGATTTTCATCAAGATTTAAAAAATCCATTCTTTTTATTAAATACATAGAGAATTATTTGGACTTGAGATCTCTTTATTGTTTTTTGCGATTGCAAGCTGAAAGATATATATAGTTCCTTTGAGATTCGTTGCACAAAGATTCCTTTAGGAAACTTTATGTTGAGAAAGAATTCTCTTCGAGGAGGAAAGTAGAAAAAGTACTTGATTTTACAGATATTTAGAATGTGTGTTTCGATAAGATATCTTAGTTTTCAAAAGACATTTTCCCCATCAAAAGCAATCTTTTCAAATGATATATTTTCTTTGATGAAAAATCTCTTTTCATTTGATTTCCAGTTTTTTATGTTTATATATATATATATATTATATATAATATGAAATTTAATATTTTTTATATATATTTTGAATTTCTCATTTGCCTGAAAAAGGGAAATTTTATTAATAGTATAGGAAAAAATATCAAATGTCGAGGAATCGTTTTGTCTGACTAAAATTTAATATTTCTACTGACATACAATAATTATATAAGATTTTGTCAGACCAAAATTGATTTATACTACTGTGAATTAATTGCAGGAATTCGAAAGTGTTTTTTCTAACTGAAATTGACTCATACTACTGATCTTAAATCACAAGAATTTAAAACGATTTTGAATGACCAAAATTTGCTTATACGAATTAATTGCGAATTAATTGCAGGAATTTGAAAGTGTTTGTCTGACTAAAATTAACTCATACTACTGACAGTAAATTACAAGAATTTGAAACGATTTTGTCTGACCAAAATTGATTTATACTACTGCAATTAATTTACATGGATTCCGAATTGTTTTTGTTTGATTATTATTCACTTTTACTACTGAAACCTTATTTATTTTTTAATATTTCTACTGACAGTAAAATAGAAGAATTTGAAAGTGTTTGTCTGACTAAAATTGACTCATACTACTAACTGTGAAATAGAAGAATTTGAAACGATTTTGTCTGACCAAAATTGGTTTATACTACTGCCATTAATTTACATGAATTCAGAATTGTTTTTTTTATGATTATTATCAATTTTTGCTACTGAAACCTTTAAAATTTTTTTTTTCTTTTTATCAAAGTCAATGAACGATTTTGCTTCAATAAATTAATTTAATGTAAATATTCACAATTTATGATAATTTCTAAAGTAAAATAAAATTCAAATATTTCATTTTTTTCAAGATGGGGAAAATCAAAGAAAAGAATTTCCTTTTTTGTTTGTTTTCTTTTCTTTTTCAAATGACTTCCAAGTGGGACTGGAAATGTAAAAAAAAATGGAAAATTATGAAACTGAGTGTAATTAAACGGTCGCTTTCGCGTAGTAATGGAAAAAGTTAATTACTAGAACACTTTTTATTTTGCATCTAATGATAGTAGCGCGTTAATGTAGTCGAGCGTTGATGAGTTTCATCGCCTTCGATAATTACTGTTTTACAGTTGAATTAAAACTTAAAATGAAAACACTGAAAGTCTTGTTAAAATTTTATTCAATTTATCTATTCTAAAAATAGCGTCAATGAAATACCCTGAGTATTAACTACTTTCTCAGCACATTACGTTTTTACATCTAATATCCAAAAAAGGAAATAATAATAATAATAATAATAATAAAATCGTTGAAAAGGAAAATTTTTTAAAACAAACATTTTTCTATACAGTAAATTCCAATTGAAAAAAATCCTTTTTTATTTTTAAATTGGTCAATCATTTTTTTCCTAGAAAAAGTTTTGTTTCTTTAAGACTTTTTCAAACTGTATTAACAGTTTTTTTTTAAACCAAAAAACAAATTTTTCTTGGTCTTAAAATTTCAGAATGTTTTGATCGTAGGAGTAAAAAATGATTTAAGAGGTTGAAAAGGAAAATTTTTCAATTTCAGCTGATTTGTTTGAGAAATTCTGACCCAATTGTTAATTTGTTAGTCTTTGTTGAATAGTTGCTTCTTGGTAAAGTTTGTTGAACTGTTTACTGAATTACCTTTTCCTATATTGAGTGTTATATATCCGAATTTGTGAAACTCGAAACTGGGAAAGTTATCGCCGGTATCGTTGACCATCTGTATATGATGTAGAATGGTATATGTACTCTTGAAATCCGAGGCGTAGAAACTTAACTTTAAATAGCACTCAAGGGCTCTCAAATCTCGTACAAGTTCTTCGCTCTCAGTGATAACATCTTCTTATATCTCCACTTTAACATTAACACTCAATTCACAATGGTCACTTAAATTCCCGATTTTCATCATTACTCTCACGAGACGTAACTACGTTTTCTAAAATAGGAAAAAATAACCCCCCTCCCTCTCGTCAAAAAAATAAACATCCTTAAATTAATTCTCATTTTTCCTTCATCAATAAACACGAATTAATATCATTTTTTTTAGAAACATTTTAATAAACTTATTTCGTGCATACCTACCAAAAAAAAACAGACGAGCAGAATTGCATTTAGAACTTTAAAACTTTTTTAAGAAGATTAAAACGTTGAAATTCTGTATACTGAAGTATTTCTTCATCAAAGTTATTCCCAGGGAAAATAAAAAACAAAATCACTGATAAAAGTTTTTCTTTATAAATAGGAGAAAAAGTAAAAAAAAAAGGAGAAAAGAAAAAGACGTCAGGGGGCAAAAATCTATTTCTTTCCTCGAGATTTCCACTAAGAGAATTATATCTCATGAAAAGAGGTAGAAAACTGCAAGTGGCTGTAAAATATCAGTTGAGGTGTAAGCGCATTCTAAAATACTACTTAAGCTGGGCTTAATTCGTTGCCTGCAAGTGTTATACGAATCTTTGTTAAATTCCCGACCTAGAGCGAAAAAGAGATAGGGGGTAGAGAAGATAATAATAATTATGTTCCGTTCATTATCAGAAAATTACGGTCTGACTAATTTTCATTTTCCGTCTCGAGTTTTGTTTATTTTATTTTTTTGTTTGTTTATTTGAAATCCTTTATTGGGTACATGATAGATATACACTTTGTATAATTCAGGACACTTCATGTATAATTCAGGATAATTCAGGATATTTCGAGATATTTTAGAGTACTTTAAGGTACTTTGGGATATTTCACGTTACTTAAAATAATTCAGGATGTTTTAGATAATTCAAATTACTTGAAATACTTTAGAATAATTGAAAATGCTTTTAAATATTCCAAGATATTTTACTGTACTTCAATGTATTTCACAATACTTCAATGTATTTCAAGGTATTTTACAATACTTCTGATAAATCAAGGTACTTCATATAGTTCAAGATATTTCAAACAATTCAAATTACTTGAAATGCTTTAGAATAATTGAAAATACTTTTAAATATTTCAAGACACATCAGTGTACTTCAATGTATTTCACCGTACTTAAATGTATTTCAATGTATTTCACTGTAATTCAAAGTATTTCAAGGTATTTCACAATACTTCTGGTAATTCACGGTATACTTCGAATAATTCAGGATATTTTAAAATAATTTTTCAGATTATTCAAAATACTTGAAATACTTTAGAATTATTAAAACTACCTTTAAATGTTTCAAGATGTTTCAAGGTACTTCAAAGTATTTTAGGGTATTTCACAATACTTCTGGTAATTCGCGGTATACTTCGAATAATTCAGGATATTTCAAAATAATTAAAAATACTTGAGATACTTTAGAATAATTAAAAAATGTTTCAAGATGTTTCAAGGCACTTCAAAGTATTTCAGGGTATTTCACAATACTTCTGGTAATTCGCGGTATACTTCGAATAATTCAGGATATTTCAAAATAATTAATAATACTTGAAATACTTTAGAAAATTAAAAAATGTTTCAAGATGTTTTAAGGTACTTCAAAGTATTTCAGGGTATTTCACAATACTTCTGGTAATTCACGGTAATTCGAATAATTCAAGATATTTCAGATACTTCAAATTACTTGAAATACTTTAGAATAATTTAAAATACTTTTAAATATTTCCAGATATTTTACTGTATTTAAATGTATTTCAGAGTATTTCACAATAGTTCTGATAAATCACGATACTTCAAATAATTCAAGATATTTCAGACAATTCAAATTACTTAAAATACTTTAGAATAATTCAAAATACTTTTAAATATTTCAAGATATTTCAATCTACTTCAATGTATATCACCGTACTTAAATGTATTTCAAGGTATTTCACGGTACTTCAAATTACCTGAAATACTTTAGAATAATTTAAAATACTTTTTAATATTTCAAGATATTTTACTGTACTTCAATGTACTTCAGGGTATTTCACAATACTTCTGGTATTTCACGGTACTTCAAATAATTCAAGATATTTCAGATACTTCAAATTACTTGAAATACTTTAGAATAATTGGAAATACTTTTAAATATTTCAAGATATTTTACAGTACTTCAATGTATTTCAATGTACTTCAAAGTATTTCAGGATACTTAAGATAATTCCCGTTACTTGAATTAATTGAAAATACTTTAGACTTTAGAGAATTCGAAATACTTGAAATACTTGAAGATAATTAAGGATATTTGACAATTCGGAGTACTTTAAGGTATTTCAAGTATTTGACGTTAATGTAGGTAATCAAAAAAATTCAAAATACTTGAAATACTTCAGGATATTACAAGTTAATTCGAGATAATTCATAATACTTCAAATACTTCAAATACTTTAAATACTTCAAATACTTTAAATACTTTAAATACTTTAAATACTTCAAATACTTTAAATACTTCAAATACTTTAAGATAATTCAGAATACTACCAGATAATTGGGAGTACTTTGAGGTACTTTAGGATATTTTGCCATACTTCAGACAATTCAAAACACTTCAAAATACTCTAATATAATTCAAAGTATTTCACGATACTTCCAATTTTTTTTATAAATTTTTTTATTACTTCACTAGTTATCAGTAGAATTAAAGTCTGAATGAATGTCAAAATCATTTTGACGAAAAAATCTTCAATTTTTAACACGAGTAATAATTTTATAATTTTAAACACCAGGAATATTTTTATAATAAGATAAATTTAAGTTATAATTTAAAAATACCTTCTCAAAAGGGAAAAATACGAACATATATAGAAAAAAATTGGATGAAAATTTAAAATTATAAAACTGGCAAAATTCCTATATTGTGTGCGCATTTATTTCTTAACTATGGCCAATTTTTTATTCTTTTCCTCTCTCTCTCTCTCTCTCCCACCCCGCTTGATTCACGTTGGTATCTTTATAGACGAATGGAGCAACTGAACCGCTTTGGAAGATTATCCGAGAATCCGGTAGCGTTGGTATAGCTGTAAACGACATGAGCGTAAACCGTAAAGGACGCGATGGTCGAAAAAACCACGTAGAAATAGATCCAATGCGCTGAAAAGTAATTTTGCTCCCATTTCCATGGGAATCGTGCCAGTTTTATCGATTTACTCACATGTCCTACTCGTCTGCGATCCATAAATGTAAATAAAACCTTGTTGCTTGCACAGAGCCACTTTTATCGAGCTAAATCTCTCTTTCCATAAAATCGGAATGTTTCTTAAGAAAAAAAAACTATTTTCAAAACTCGCTGAAATCTCGGCAGTTGAATTTTTCACTGAAAATGAGTAAAAAATGATTTTTGGACGAAATTTTGTATTTTAGAAGGCCCCTTGTTTCTATGCTTTCACGTATATATTCCAGGGGACACGATTTCAAATACTTAATTTTAATGTCCAACTATTGGGATCGAAGTTGGACAAAAGGTATAAAAATACATAAAATGGAACTTGTCTTTTACGATTGTATAAAAGATTGACCCAAATAGATCGTGAAGTTTTGGACTTGAACGCGACTTTTCCATGCAGCTTTCAAGCTTGCGACTTATAATACTTTGTATTTGAGATAGGAAAATGTGCCTCGACTATCGTCAATGGCTTCCATTTCCGGTTATATTATATTTTTTTTTTTACTTTCGATCTTCACTTATTATTTTCTCTATTTCTCCATATCTTGGTAACAATATTTTTACCTCTAAATCTTATTATATAGGAATCTATCTATACATACTTTGAAGAAAAATAAAATCAAATAAGTAGTTATAGATTTTCTCCTCTCTCTCTTTGTTCCCATCTTTTGTATTCCATATTTCGTACTTTGATTACTAAATCATTATTTTTTAAAATGTATAATAATTTAAAAAAATATAAATTATTAATTATAATTTTAAAAATAATTTTAAAGATGTACATTTTCTAAATTTGTTGCATTAAAGTCAAGAGTTGATATTTTTCATTCAAAAAAAATAAATAAATAAATAAATAAACAAAATGTAAAATATTTTACTCTTTAGGAAGAAAAATATCAAAAATATCAAAATTATTGGCAAAAGTAACTTTTTAATTTAACTTTATGTGACTTTTTTTTACCATCACGTATGGATTTTTTTATTTTTACTTTTTAAATGCTTTCTTCAAAATATACTTTTCTACAAAAGAAGAAAATTATATTCACTATTTAAGAATAAAACTTGTCTCCTTTTTGAAGAATAAAAACGTCTTCAATTTATTCTCATAGTTAGAATTTATAATATTCTTAAATTTCAAAAAAAAATCTGAATTTAAAAATATTTTTTGGCTCTTATTGTGAGAATATTTTCCATGCAATTTATTCTTCCAAGTTGGAATATGAAGGAAAATTGTTTTTTAAAATAAAAAGAAATCTTCTTTTATCAAAAAAATTTTTTCTTTTGTACCTCAAAATTTTTTTTTCTATTTTTGTTTATTTTAAGAAACAATTTTTTTTCATATTCTAGACTTGGAAGAGAATGGAAAATATTTTGAAAAATAGGAGCCAAAAAATATTCTTAAATTCAGAATAAATTTTTTTCAGTGTATGTAGAATTTTTTTGGATCATTTGGATCTATTTTTGGATCTTTAAATTTGAAAAAATGAAAGATAAAAAAAAGAAAACTTTGAAAAACTAAAACTTGGGATAATTTTTCTTTTTTTTTTGGAAACGGTGATAAATTTTCATTTCTATACCATCTTTTACTTCCCATCTTCATTATCTTCTTGTTCTTCTGCTTGGCGAACTGCTTTACATCAAGTCAACGAAAGTCTTTCTCAACTTTTGTTTGCTCTCTCTCTCTCTCTCTCTCTCTCACTCTTTCTCTCTGTACTTGAAGTGATAGGAGAAAGAAAGGAAAGTAGAATGATTTACAGAAACAATTACGAGTACAGTCGACTGCGACCTGATCTTTAATGAGATGCGAATTAATTTACTCATCTTCTTCTTGTACCTCCTTCCACTTTTGTATATACTATATATATACATTAACCTTATTTTATTTTCCTTTTTTTTACCTTTAGACTTAGCAATTTATTATTTAGACGAGGGCTTTTAGTGCAACTACGAATTGTAGATGTTACTAAAGAATAATGAATTGTCTTCCTTTACTTTTGCTTTTTAGAAGCATTTCACATTTTCATTACGATTCATTTTACATCCTGCATCATTCGTGCATTATTAATTATTAGTGCGAAATTCAATTAAAATGCTTTAATTTTTAAAAAAGTTTTTTTTTTTGCCCTATGGAGTATTTTATTACTTTCTTTTCTTATTATTCCAAATAATAATCTACTAGATTTAGGGAATATTTGTTTTCCATTTCTTATTGTTTTTAATATTTCTAATTGAAAATTGTTAAAAATTTGGTGATATAAATATAATTTTTCCATTAAATAATAACTTTCTTTCAAGAATTTTTAAATTTAGCGCCATTATCAAGTAAATTAATAGTTTTTGCCCCTAGAGAGTAAAATGGCCTTTTCCACCCAAGGGAAAAAATACTCTTTTAATTCCAGGGAGTAAATTAATATTTTTTGCCCCTAGAGAGTAAAATGACCTTTTCCACTCGAGGGAAAAAAATACTCTTTTAATTCCAGGGAGTAAATGAATAATTTTTGCCCCTAGAGAGTAAAATGGCCTTTTCCACCCAAGGGAATAAAAAATACTCTTTTCATTCGAGAGATTAAATTAATATTTTTTGCCCCTAGAGAGTAAAATGGCCTTTTCCACCCAAGGGAATAAAAAATACTCTTTTCATTCAAGAGATTAAATTAATATTTTTTGCCCCTAGAGAGTAAAATGGCCTTTTTCACCCAAGGGAATAAAAAATACTCTTTTCATTCAGGGGAGTAAATTAATAGTTTTTGCCCCTAGAGAGTAAAATGACCTTTTCCACCGGAGGAAAAAAAATACTCTTTTAATTCCAGGGAGTAAATGAATAGTTTTTGCCCCTAGAGAGTAAAATGGCCTTTTTCACCTAAGGGAATAAAAAATACTCTTTTCATTCAAGGGAGTAAATGAATAGTTTTTGCCCCTAGAGAGTAAAATGGCCTTTTTCACCCAAGGGAATAAAAAATACTCTTTTCATTCAGGGGAGTAAATTAATAGTTTTTGCCCCTAGAGAGTAAAATGACCTTTTCCACCCGAGGAAAAAAAATACTCTTTTAATTCCAGGGAGTAAA